>OVAY01000031.1:0-101488 GCA_900406395.1 Kernera saxatilis
AATAATTTTAATTTTATGATATAAAATATGAGAAATGACTTTTGAAATTTTCTTTACTATTTAATATCTTAATAATAAAGTTATAGTTAATATGTGAATCAATTTTTTAGATAATTAAATTTTAATTTTATGATATAAAATATGAAAAATGACTTTTGAAATTCTTTTCACTATTCAATCTTAATATTAAAGTTATAGTTAATATGTGAATCAATTTTTCAGGTAGTTAATTTTTAATTTTATGATATAAAATATGAGAAATGACTTTTGAAATTCTTTTTACTATTCAATGTAGATGCTGATGTGGCAGAAGGAGAAGAAAAAAAAGCTAACTTTATATATATATATATATTACAATTACATTTAAAAAAAAAAACAGCATAGAAATGATAAGGCAATAATAGAGACAGTGATGAATTAAAAATTTGAGATTTTTGACATTATAGGTCATACTTGACACAAGTCATTAAGACCTGAATCGAACTGTAACAAATAAAAAAGCTATCACCAAATTTCTACAATAATGGATTGAGATCTTTCTCTTCTCATTACATTTCGTGATCTCTGTTTTTTTTGTTTTTTTCCTGATTAGCTTCCTCCGTTTCACAATAAATTCACAATTTTACATCCTGGCTTGTATTATATCTTTGACATTTCTGTTTGTCTACATACATGAAACTTTGGAGTTCAAGTTCAAGGATCAAATCCGGCAACACTGAACACAGACTGGAGGCTGTTTCTCTATGTTGCAGTCACAACAAGCTGTTTCGCAATCGTTGTTGCATCCTGCGCAACAAGAAGAACAAAACCCATGATAAAACTACAAGTACAATATCATTTTCTCAACTTTCCTCGACTTATCTTTGTATTCAAAACTATGGTACCTTCCACAGTAAAAAATAGAGACTTCTCATGTTCCTGAGAACTCAAAAAGAACTCAGACTCTTTGGCTCCTGGAGCAACATCACTTGCTGTGCCAATAATGACCAAGGAGACAAAGAACAGAGCTAGTGTTGTCGGTGACATCTTTCTTGTTTGTGCCAGTACTTGCAGTTATACTTATGCAGTCAATCATATGTCTAGGAAGTTGAACCACCAAATTAGTGATGTGATCTTTTCTACTATGGTAATATATCACGTTCTATTCATGTGTAAACAAGTCAGAGACACAAGTACATGAATGGTTTTATAAAGACAATGCAGATGGAACACAAAAGAGTAGATGATAAGTAGATGTGGTTTAAGTTTCCTGAGTTTTATTACTTAAGGAGAGATTTTCAGCAAGATACAACCACAAAGCTCATCTACTTGGGAGGACTTGCAAAAAAGTTCTTTCAGGTGCTTATATTTGGCAACAACAAACATGAATGAATTTAAAATCCGGAGGTTTTTGAAGATTATTAGCTTCAAACTTTTAAGAGATGATGATTTCGCAATGAGTACCGCACGCATACTTAAGCTGTTCAACGCTGAAGTTGCTTGATGTGTGCGATCTGTTTGCCTGGGTTCAAACCCTTTGGACAGGCACGAGCACAGTTCAAGATTGTGTGGCAACGGTAAAGCTTGAACTCATCATCAATAGCCTCAAGTCTTTCCTTAGTGTACTCATCGCGACTGTCGCTTATCCACCTGCACATATGAACAAGTCTCTTGTTACAAACACATCGAAAGATCAAAACTTTCTTTACTGACTCGGTTAGAATCAGCTTCCAAAACCATAACACTGAACATGTGGTTCAACAAAGAGATAAATTGGAAAACACCAATTCAAGTAGCAAAACAGACGTCAAGAACCACATTAACAACAAGATATACGAGTCTTCCAAACATGAGATTGTTAAGGTTCTCAAAGCAGGATCAAAGATTGAAGGTTCCTAGTCCTGGAATTTGCAATCAATTCCTGAAAAAAGCCGACTTATATATCCATTTTCAACAAGAAATTCTCCAAACAATCAGCAATGCTAGCATTTTCTAGTTTACCTGTTGGCATGTAGCAAAGCGGCTGGGCCAAGGTAAGACTCAGGGTTCCACCAGTAACTGGGACAGGATGTGCTACAGCAAGCGCACAGAATACACTCGTACATCCCATCAAGCTTAGCCCTATCCTTCTTGCTCTGTAGAATCTCCTTCCCAGGCTCAGACGGTGGATTCTTCCTCTTCAACCACGGCTCAATACTCTTGTACTGGTTGTAAAAGTTGGTCATATCCACCACCAGATCCTTAATAACAAACATATGAGGCAAAGGCGTGATTGTTGTCTCCGAGGCTCCATCTTGAATCTTAGTTAAACACGCGAGTCCGTTGCATCCGTCAATGTTCATAGCGCACGAACCACAGATCCCTTCCCGGCACGATCGACGGAAAGTGAGCGACGGATCCATCTCGTTTTTGATCTTAATCAAAGCATCCAAAACCATCGGACCACAATCCTTAAGATCGATCTGGTAATCCTGAAGCTGAGGCTTCCCAGGATTATCGGGATTCCATCTGTAGATCTGAAAAGTCTTCAAATTCGATCCTCTGCCGCCGCCGCCGCCAGCAGAAGCTTTTGATTCCGCCTCCGTTTTCGAAGCCGTCCATCGCGCCGGAATTAACCTCGCTGCCGTGGTTAATCTCGACGGCTTCGTTCCAACCAATTTTCCGATCAAACCGGACGCCATTTTCACGGTGAAAGACGGTGCGAGATACACGAGAAAGATTGAAAATGGGTGAAAATTAATTCAACTATTTATATTTTTTCCACTAGATAATTAATTTCGAAGAACCCGAAATTAGCCAAAATTGACGAATAGGGGGATATAATCTTATAAATAATTAAATATAATATATAGACACACGAGATTACCTACGTGTGCATATTTGTAGATGTGAGGCTCAGCTTCATCTACGTAGAAGAGCCGTAGATCTTTTGAACAAGCAACGCTAGAATCAATTGTGACCGTTCATTATGGATACCGACTTTGGTTGATCGTGGCGAACACACCACTGGATATTTTCAAAGGCGCGTGCTCATCTCGAGGAGTGTAATTGAATTATCTAACACGTGGCTTTATTTCATTGGAGCTCTTCGCCTAATGAAAAAAGAGGAGCACGAGAGGGAGAACTGCGTCCCGTTTGGAGAGAGAGAGGTGGAACACTTCGTGCAGTTTTGATATAATTCCTTATTTCAATTATGCTTAGGAAATGTGGGGGCCTAATGTAATTAATTCAGAAGTTGCTGACTAGCTTGACAAGAAGAAGATGAATATAATTTGAAGTAAGTAAAATTTATGAACAGTTTCATAAACGAAAACATACCTGTTCTATATAAATCAAAACAATCAGTCTGAAAAATCTTTACAAGGAACGACATTTTTATCGAGCAAAGAAGAAAAGGCTTTAAGTTCCAGAAATATCCACACGTGCGATGTTTAAACGATATCTAGATTCCGTGAGACACCCTTTTGCGATTCTTGATCGGAGCCATTGATACTCCCTTTTCGTCTGAACGATTTCTGACTCTGACTGAATATCCGAGAAAATATCTTAACCGGAGCAGGCGGTTCTGTTATAGATTCTTCGTCTTTAGCCGAGCCGTCATGGTTCTGGTCTAAATCCTCCGATAGTTTCTTCACTAAATCCACAAAATGTCGACGGAAGGTTGGATACCTTGATACCGTTTTCGTTAGCCCTTGAATCCTAACAAACACACACAGAGATGAAATTAATACTAAAAAATAAATCTGATCGAAAAAAAAACGAAACCTTTTGGCGAGTTTTTACCTGCGAGCAAAGGCGTCAAGTTCGGCTCTTTTAAGCTCGGTGAGAGGAGGAGAAGCAGAATCGGCATACGAGTTCTTTAGCCTCTCTGAATCTCCAAACAGCAAAACCAATCTGCCGAGATACTCTTCTTCTTCCTCAGACAAGTTTGTAGCTTTCATTTGCTCCTTGAGTATCAAAAACGGATGTAGAAACCAATCAAAGAAGGCGTCTTTCGGTCGGTTTTTGGTTGTTAGTTCAGTTACACCGTCACCTACGCAAAAACGCAGACAAGTAAAAATGTGTCCTTTGGTTGATTTTGTTGGTTTCGTGATGATTCAAGATGCTTTTATGGAATTGGAAAACTTAATAATCAAAGTGAAAGTAAAAAAAAAGAAAAAAAGATTGAAAGTTTACTGAGTAACAAGCCGGAAGAATTGGCTTTGACGGAGCGTAGAATCTCGTAAAGAAGTGCATAAGCCGGTAAGCCAACGCTGATCACTTGGCTGCCTTTACTAGATCTCGCCTCTTCGATATCTTTTGAATTTATCAGCCCTTTACTCGCCAAAACTTCTCCAAACTTCCTACATTCCACAAAGAGACTATCCAAAAGCTGCAAGGTTTTCAACAAACATCAATGTCAAAAACGCCAAAAAGTTTTGATTTTTCTAACTGGGTTCAGTGGATATAAGCATGTGCTTACGTCGAGAGGCTTGATGTCAATCATAGGGACTCTGACTGATTCTGATCTTGTTGAATACGTGTTCTTGACAGAGCCTAGTCTTGGTATAGGACCTGAAAAAGGCGTTGATTCGTCTTCCTTTCTTCGATACTTAGGCCTTGGAAAGCAAGATCCTTCAGGCATGTCAAGTATATCGGTGCTATACTCGTCGTAAATGGACACAGAGGCAACTACAAAGCAGAGTCCATAGTAAAGTGATGATTCCTGATATGAGACTACTCCTGCATAAGCACCGAGGAAGATACTAGAGACCACTGAACCAATAACTGCACCAGTGACAGCCAAAGGCCAAAGTAAGATCACAAGGCCTGCGATGGGGACACACATAGTCTCCAAGAATGGACCTTCCCGTCCAATGAGATCTTGAAACAAACGGTGCCATCCTTTAAAAAGCATGTAAGGGCTTTTGTATATGGCTACAAGTGAGACAACCGGGAAATCAACAAAAATCCCGAGAGCCGAAGCTATCAAAGCCCCTGGAAGTTGAAGTAGCCTGGAAATAAATACAGGCTATAAGTAAGCTCTGAAAGATAGTTTTCAGGAGGGAACTCAAGAAGGAGCATAAACATACCTTATTTCATAATATTTGCGATCCGGGCAACATATTTTAAGCTCATCCATGAGTGAGAAGTAGGAGTGAAAGCACACATCTTTAAAGTCACGGACAACGGTGAAGCTGCGTTTGACGCTGCTCCAAGTTCCATCATAAAAGCAATGGAAAAACGGGTAAGGCTTGCCCTCGCCAACGGCATCAAAGGTGGCAAAAATTGGGGATAGAAAACCATATAAAGCTCCTCCAAGAACACTCCCTAAAATACCAAGAACTGGCCAGAGAATGATCGCGGCAGGAAGACATAAGCATAGAAAGAGCTTCAAGATAGGTCCTATTTGTTTGGCACTGAGAAGAATGAAACAAGGAGTCTTTAACGCTCGAGAGAAATAACAATGGAGTGGAAGGGACATGGAAGTTTCAGCATAGGAGTTAGTTACCTCACTATTGAATAGAACGTCCAAACGATGTGGACGGGCAAAAGACTTAGTATGACCGCAGAGTTTCCTATAGTCACAACGAGGCATACGAGTGGGCACAAAACGATACCTAGGCAACAAAGAAAGAGTCTTTCGTTTCAGAAAACCATTCCGGGGAACTGTGCTCAAGAAATTGATTAGAACAACCTCATGGATTTCATTGACAAGAAAACACAAGACAGCCTTGATGCACCTTTTAATTACTAAAAGATGAGAACAGAACTCCTACTTTCATACACTATCACCAACTATGGAAGCATTAATTACCCTTTGGTGAACCCTAATTGAGCCTAAAACAAAATAAAAGAAGCATTGACATTAAAATAACGAGCAAGGAAGGAAAAACCATTATGGAGAACAATTAATTAAGCAACCAACTCAAGCCAACATCCATGTAAAGAAGTCAAATCCTCTGGTGAATTATGTTCTTACCAGAAGAAACCCTCATAAAACCTGTCTGAATAAATTGAAAATTTGGGCTTAAAGAAGTAGAAATTCATCGAAAGCTCAGACCTTTAGTGTCACCCAATAAAGTGCGAGACAGAGAAGCAATGTTAAGATTTTGAAGTGAAGATTCACTCCCATATTCATACCTTTGATGACACCCAGAAATAGCAATCCAATGAAATAAGGAAGAAACAGTAAGAATTGCAACAAAGAAGCTCGAAATCCCTTTGGAGGCTCCATTTGAATCTTTCAACTATCCACGAATTTAACACAAACCCATCTCAGAATCAGTCAACGCCTTCTTCCTGAGATTTATATAAATTCGCAATTTTTTGGTATTGATTTGGAGTACTGGAAGCAGAGAAAATTACTCAATTAAACTCAAAAGCAGTAAACAAGAGTTGGAGAGAAAACAAAAACGCACTTAAATGAGTTTTTTTTTTTCTTCTTTACGAAACATTGAAGCTCTCTGCAACGCAAATCTTTAAAATTTACTATAAACAAACAAAATGAAATCTCTCTATCTCTTTCTCTCTGATACAGCTTTAAAAGTCTCACATGGGTTTCACAGATTTGAGTGCAGGGATTTGCGGTTAAGAAATCGTTTCTCTTCTCGATAAACACCCGAGGTAGATAAAAATAAATAAAAAATCGAAACATGAGAGCCAAAAACTGACCTCTTCGTCCGAGAAGTCTTGCGAAGAAGAAGAAGAAGAAAAGAAGGATGTTTTTCTACTTATCTGCTCTAAATTTTTTGTTTGGTGGATGCTTGAGCTTAACGCATTAGCGAATATCTAAGCTTACAGATAGAGGTCAAAACGAAATAAAGATCAAAGGAGACGCCATGAAAATGCCGAAATAGCAGTTAAAAACATCATTTTATTTATTATTTCATCAGATAATCAAGTCTTAATTGTTCGGACAAAAAAAACACTGTGGTGACGGCTACCTTTTTTGTCTTTTTTTTTATATAACTAAATTTCCTAGTAAAGTATTTAACTATTTATGCCTTTTATGGGAATAATATTAGTACGTCTTGAAGTTTTTTTTTCTTTGGTTTTAAACGTCTTAAAAGTCTTGATTCGTTGACATAGGAAAAACTCTTCAAGTACGCTAATTAAAAAGTTTAACAGTCAATTAATTCTGACAAATGAAAATATAGTCGAAGATATTTTGATGAGGTGTTACAAGTGTATGAAAATAAGAGACATGACAAAACAAATAAAAACTACCTTGACAAGTCACAAGACTTGGTCTCGATGGCTTTCGTTTAGTGTTTTATCAAATAATGGTACTATGTAGGAGTTGAGACTTATAAACTGAAGACAAAACAATGAATAAAGGCAGATTATGGCCAAATAAATTTTTGTGTTAATTTCTCTTAAATTTTGTTTGGGATTGCATTATATTTGAAGTAATTAAAAAAACATTCTTGTAACTTTTTGATAAATATTACAAGATGTTTAGGATAAATTCTCAGGGAGTAAAAAAATATATAAAACCTACATTTTTGTATTTTAACCTTTTTGACCAGTACTAATTTAGTACTATAGAGATAATTATATAAGTAAAATAAACTTTAAATGCTGCATATAAAATTCAAAAAAAAAAAAAGATGAAACAATATAAGTCGTTAGAACATCTTATAAAACGTAACGAAAGGAGTAGTATCTTCCGTGCTGTTATCCAAAAAAAATATATATTCTTTTAATCCTTTGTAATTAGATTAGTGATGAGTATCTCTAAAGCAAGATTCTATTCTGTTTTAATACAACTGGCATTTTTATTAAAAATTAGATTGCAGTTTAATGATTGCACACTTGTTGATTTTTTTACTAGGACCAAAAAAGATGATTCGTTTTTCAACGATTCTTCTTTTCGTCATTTTCATAATGTTTTGAAACGAGGGAATAAATGGTTGATTTATAATAATGCTTATAAATTATAATAATAATTGATGATAACAATAATTGCTAAAGAACAAAAGAAAGTTGTAACTTCCACGAGAACAGGATTGAAACTTTTTGTAATAAACATGATTTAATGACAACTTTAAGCCGTGATACATCAAGATCTCATGTTATATATATGTGTGTGTGTGTGTGTGTGTATTTTACTTTGCTTATTTTCCTCTTTAACTCTTGTTTTTTTTTCTTTTTAGTTATCAAATACATAGAACACTTCACTAAAAAAACACATATAATATATATAGATTCCATATAAAAATATATATACATGTATCTTTTGTTTTTGGTCAAATACACATATATCTTTTATGTTGTAATTTTCAATAGCAAACACCTTTTCACATTGACCTCAAAAAAGTTATCACTTTTTAACTTGCAAGTCTGTCTACTTATTGGGCTTACAGAGGTATTGGAACAGAGCTCTAGAGGGTGAAGCTTTCTAATATGCATCGTCTTATTAAGGCTTTAAATTAGGGCCCATCTTGAATTCAAGGCTTAATGCTTAATGCAATTTGATAAATCAAAACTCAATCGAACCAAAAACCAGAAAGATTGGAACAATGGTTTTTTGTTCTTCAAAATTCAGAGTCACCACATATGACATATATCTACTATCATCGAGATATAAAACAGTCTAATAGATATGAATACATGACCGTCTTATAAATTTATAATATGTGCAGTTGGTGCATGATATGAACATTATTTTGATTCAAAAGAGAGAACACGATAAATTATCGGTGGAAATGTGTTATAAATAAGAATTTATTCAAAACTTTCAAATAATTTTAGACGATTTTAGTGAAGAAATTATAAATAGTTCAAATCTGAAGAAATCATAAATCAAGGATCCCATTTTCTTTCCTAAGAATCATCATCACAACACCTATGATGTCATAAACAAATTGTTTTTTGAATGTATAATAAAAGGGGAAAAAACACGAAACGACATCGTACCCAATGTCAAAAATGTTGACTTTAAGCAGTTACTTTTGACTACCAAGCTCAATTAACGGTTTTTAGGTTTTACTTTTACAAAGACAATCATTTCGTTTAAAACACAAAATTATGCTGTGATTTTGTTTCTTTTAATGCAAATAAGAGGGAAAAATCTTACAAAACGGCATCGTTCGAAGGTCAAAAAGGTTGACTTTAAGCAAATTATTTTGACTACCAAGCCCAATTAACGGTTTGACAACATTAACCGTTTGTTATGCTCACCTGAAATTACGATAACGTAGGCCCCATAGTTAAATTTAATAAAAAACCATATTGTATCTCACAATAATAATTTAAAATAAATCACGCCTTCACTCCCGGAACTCTCTACCTCTTTATATACGTTCCGACAATAACAAGCTTCAACACAAACACGAATCAAAAACTTCTTTCTTTTATACTTTTCTCTCATTTCTGTTTAGAATAATGATTTCGTATTCTAATAATCCTTTTGTTTACACTTTTATGTTTCTCCTATCAATCGGTAACACGATTGCATTTTCTTCGAGTTCGTTGCCGCATTCTCAAGATCCGAATCTAGTAGTCGACGAAGTTAATAGGTACGTTAAAAGGAAAATTAGAATGTGATAACTACACATTTGTTATAATGATGTTGCTTTATAAATATAAAATGTTATTGTGATACATCGTTTATATATAAAATGTAGCAATTAGTTCCATAAACATCTTTCATTCGTTGTGAAAAAAAGTCTTACATTCGTTTTTCGTTTACTTATAATTATGATTTACCATGGCTTCACTCAAATTTACAGATTTACAAATGCCAATAAACAGGATTTTTCTTAACTAAGCTTTAAAATTAAGAAAACCCTTAACCGAAAAACTAAACTTAACTTTCGTTCACATTATAGTTTCCCATCAAAGGATTTTCTGTTAACTAGTCACTCTATATTTACATGTTCATTTGATTCATCTAAAAATCAAGAAACCCCCCTTTAAGTAGTAAAAAGAAAGTCTTTCGTATTTACCTTTTTTTTTCTTTTAATAATGGGTTTTCCTAGCTAGCTAGTGCCTAGTGTTATAGTATAACTATATGCCAATTATGTATGCCCAACATTTTTTTCCCAACGACCATAATACGTTCACATTTAATTTGATCGATTATAAAATTAATACGAATATTTGTCTATTTTCTATATCTGTTTTGTAGAAGCGTATTCAATGCGTCAAGGAGGAGCCTGGCTTACCTATCTTGCAGAACCGGAAATCCGATCGATGATTGTTGGCGTTGCGATCCAAATTGGGAGACAAACCGCCAACGGCTAGCCGATTGTGCTATTGGGTTCGGCAAAAACGCTATCGGAGGCCGCAATGGCCGAATTTACGTGGTTACAGATCCGGCTAACGACGATCCAGTCAACCCTAGACCTGGAACCCTAAGACATGCGGTCACACAAGAAGAACCATTATGGATCATTTTCAAGAGAGATATGGTCATTAGGCTCAAGAAAGAACTCATCATCACATCTTTCAAGACCATTGATGGTAGAGGCGCAAGTGTTCACATAACCGATGGACCTTGCATTAAGATCCACTATGCAACTAACATCATCATCCATGGCATTAACATCCATGACTGCAAACCAGGATCAGGTAAGACAACCCAAATTTAGTAGATGCTTAACTTAATTAGAGCAAAAACATTGTCCATAGACATATATAAAATACATATTACCTCTGTAGGTGGCATGATCAGAGATGGTCCACGCCACACCGGGTGGTGGGTCCCGTCGGATGGAGACGCGGTGGCGATATTTGGAGGGAAGCATGTGTGGATTGACCATTGCTCGTTGTCGAACTGTGATGATGGACTCATAGACGCCATACATGGTTCGACGGCTATAACCATATCGAACAACCACATGACTCACCATGACAAGGTCATGCTTTTAGGGCACAGCGACAGTTACACGCAGGACAAGGACATGCAAGTCACCATTGCGTTTAACCATTTCGGGGAAGGGCTCGTTCAAAGGATGCCACGGTAAGCAATTTACCCTTTTACCCCTCATCTCACACACACACATAGTCACATGGATATATAGAAGCCTGCGTGCGAAGTGCGAAGTGCGAAGTGCGAAGCACGCGTTTGGATGTGAAAGCTTGACTTTAGAAAGTATACAAAAAGTCAACAAAAGGAGAATGGGACTTTTTACACCACCACCGACCGATCACATCGCTATATAGAAGATTTCTTTCATTAAGGAGATATAAATCGAAATGAATGATACCCATTGAAAAGCAAGTGTCGACCATTCGTTATAGGCAATACTGGGTTTCATCTAATTTCAGACGGTTAGAGAAAGACTCTACTTGGTTTTATTTTATGTCAATGCATATTTGAGTTTGTATTTAACTATATGAATATATATGCTTGGGAAAAGATAAATTTGACGTTTTGAAGATTCGTGCATTGGATGCATGGATGATTAAATTCAATACGAGAAAATTGGAAAAACTAGGAGACCATTTTTTCTTCTTCTTAAAACCATAAAAATGAAATGAAAATGTTACTAATATTGAGGGTTTTGGTTATAATAAACAGGTGCAGGCATGGATATTTCCATGTGGTGAACAATGATTATACTCACTGGGAAATGTATGCAATCGGTGGAAGTGCATCTCCGACGATATACAGCCAAGGCAATAGATTTCTCGCTCCTAACACCCGATTTAATAAAGAGGTACGTTGTTGTGAATTTTTCATAACTTTATAACATTATTAATTTAAGAAATTTAAAATGTGACATTTGATCCAAACATATTGTCTAATAATGGTTCGTAGTTTTGTATTAGTGTTACCGACGTGTCATATACATAGTTTAATCGCAATAGTGTGCATGCGAGGGAGTTGTAAAAAAGAAAAGAAAAATGAAATGTGATATTTATGTATATATTTATGTGCGTTTGTCTATATATGTTTTAACAATAGGTTACAAAACATGAAGATGCACCCGAAAGTGAATGGAGAGATTGGAATTGGAGATCAGAAGGGGATATGTTGTTGAACGGAGCTTATTTCCGGCAGTCCGGTGCCGGAGCTTCATCGACTTATGCAAGAGCTTCGAGCCTGAGTGCGAGACCATCGTCGCTTGTGGGTCCAATCACTACGACGGCAGGCACTCTTAGTTGTCGGCGAGGCCGTCGCTGTTGATTAATCAGTATAACGATGCTAATGAAATCGTTAAGAGAGAACAAAAAGTAAAGTATCATTGTTTATGCAATGGTGCGTATGATTAACGAATGGTAAAAGTTCCCTTTTTTTTAAGTTTTCTGATGTAATGTTATAAGTGTAATGCGTCTGCTATGTCTCTAGACATATGCGAGAGATGATTTTCAAATTTTATATCAATATAATTTTCAAGCTAGAAAACCATTTCCATTTTATTCTGTGACATATATTTTGGGCGAATATTTAATTAAAGATTGCAGTAATTAGTAACAAGTATGATGAATGGTTAGGTGGAAAATTCCATTTTAGATATGTTTAAGAGAGATTTTGATCGGCCAATCACGAAGAGTGAAATGTGTATTGATCTTTTGAGTTGACATAAAAAAAATGGGGATAGGGCAATAAAGTTGTCGGCCACACGTGAAATCAAACGTCAAACAGCATGTTGTTTACCTCCAATTTTCTTGGACAGTGTACACATTACATTCTTCTTGTCCTGCTAACTAACAATGAGCTTGATACCTTTTTTTTTTCTTTATCATATTTTTTTTTCTTTGGTAAACGAGCACTTATGGATCTTCGACCCATAGTTTTTTCTGAGCCATTGAACCAGGGATTGAAGCAGATAAATTATTTTTTTCAACATAGTCATGCTCCTTCCCAAAAGCTCTCCAAAATCAACAGGTAGAGTTACTGACACAATATTTTCTTTATGATCTTGATAGGTGTTCCCTTTCTTTTTTTGTTGCGGTTTAGAAAAATATATAGATTTAATTTGTTCCACACAGACTTACATTCATGGAGTTTTTTTGTTTAAAAAAGCAACAGTGTAACAAATGTCATTATGTGGTCAAAACAAACCATATAGTTTCCTTATGTAATTTTAAAGTATTACTAGAGCAGTCGTATTCATGAATACTTTAAATAACTTTGAGTTTAATATGCATGGCCACTTGGTTATAATCGTTTGAATGCCTAAAAGATAGTGTACTTCCAAAAAAAAAAAAAAAAAATTGGAGGCAAATATGTAGATTTCAAATCTAGCGTATATCACACACATTCAATCGAATTGATAACATAAATAAACACAACACACAGAAATATATATATATCTCATATTGCACACTCTATAATGTTAATCCAACGACATCATTTATCTTGTGCATTTCAAAAGAAAAATAAGCTGGCTCCTCCTGCCGCTGCAGCAACAACGACAGCCAAAACGCTTGAAGAAGATCTAGAAGCAAAGCTAGACAGCGAGGTTGTCTCATTCATATCCTCTTCGGGTTGCGAAAGCGGATTAAAACCCTCTTGTCCTCCGGTGGGGCTAATAGGCACGTAATCATCCACCACCGTGACACCGCCGGGTGCAAGTTCTTTAGGGATTTCGTAATCGGGATAATCTTGAGACGGACCAAGACTATCTATCAAACTCTTTGCAGAGCTTTCTGCTTGTGATTTGTTGTCGGCAGGTTGAGGTTTTTCAGTATCAGCTGCTAAAGTTACATCAACGACGGTTACAATTACGAGAAGGAAGATGAGGGAAAAGTGGCTCGCCATCGTCTATATATATGTGTTGATATTGATCCCCTAGGCTTTTTTATTGAATGTAACTTGTGCTTTTCTTTTTGAATATTTTTCTAGTTGTAGTATATACGATGATTCTCTATGAGGTTCACAGAGCAGATCGATTGAACCTTCAAGGAGAATTGAAGTGAAAGGGGGAAATGGAGATTGGGAATTTAAAGTAAGGAGATGGACGTATTTGGTTAAGTGTTTATTAGGTGAGTTGCTATTTACGGTTACGTTTTTTTTTTGGGGGTTTTTAACCCATATTGGGTACTTGGAGCTGTTATTTTTTCCCTATATAAGAAAATATTGTTTGACTATTTTTAGAATATTGTTAGGGTATTTTTAACTAGTTGGTTGTTTCATATGCATAATAGAAGCTACACAAAAACCATATGCATTAAACGTCCTTATGATCTATTCTAGAAATGTTAAATAAAACCTATTCATCACATTCACAAGCTAAGTATTCTATGGTTCTTTTGTTAAGGTAGTGTATAGTTTGTAACCCTATAGGTGTTTTTAAACCCTATTCCTTACTAAGAAAGTAAGAATTAATTTGAATTTCGATGTTCTTATGTAGAATATTGTTCTATCACGGATCTTCCGCATTGTTGTCCATATACTAGCCAGTGATTGTTAGAAAATGGATTGAAATTACAAATAGATAAGGTGAACCATAAGAATTGAATGGTTTTTGATATAACGACTAAGATTACACGATCAGTTAATCATAAAATAACACAAACTAAACATTTATTACAACATCAAATCCTAACCTCCGTACTATGCACGAATTTAACGTGTTGTAAATGGGATTGGAGTGCGAACCTTCTTAAATGAACCAAAAAATTAAATATCAAACGTATAATAATAAATCTTAAATGTAGTACGGGATTCGATCAATATATAGTAATCTTCAATCATATGAAGAAGAACCATGCAACGGCGGCGAGAACGGATCCGGATACAGAGATCTCGAGCGATGAGGCTCTTGCCTTCGGAGGTGAAGCTTCAGGGCCGTCGCTGGCGGTTCCTTCGTCGGCGGACGACGACGGAGACATGTCTGGAGTCGGAGCTGGCGGAGACGAGGCGGAGGGTGAGTCGGGCGAGATGGTGGGACCTTCGGGGTAATCGCCGGAGCTTGGGTCGGGGCTCGAAGCCGGAGTTTTTGCCGACGAAGATTTCGGAGGCTTTGCGGTGGCGCCGCCACCTGAAGATGGGGAAGCGCTTGGAGTGGCGGTGGAGTTCTTCTTGGCGGTGGTCGGAGCAGAAGCCGTAGGCGGCGAGGTTGGGGCGGAGGCGGATGATTTTGGGGATGCTGCGGCGGCGGGAGAAGGAGTGGCTGAGCTTTTGTCGCCATTGGATTTTGGCGCACCGGCTGGTGATGGAGCATCGGCGGCGAAGACGGCTGTTACGGCCAAGGCAGCGACGGCGAGAGACAGGAGCTTAAGGGTCATTGTCATTTTTGTGTTAATGTATGATTTTGTGGGGTAATTAATTAATTACGTTTTTTTTTGTTTTGTGTCTCTCGAGTGTTTATGGTTACGGTTAAAAAAAGTTGCAAGAGAAGAAAAGAGTGATTTTGGAGAAATTAACGAGGAAACATATTGTAATTTATAGGAATTTTACAGATTTGACCGGAAGTTTTGGTTGACCGGGTCCATCGGAACTTGTCTTAAAATTTTATTGGTTTTATCTTTTGTTAGTAAAAGAGAGAACATGTGGTGATGGTAATTTCTACTTTCGAGAGACAATACGGAACACGTGACTATTGTAAAATATTCTAGTTTAAATTTACGAATTGTAGTAACTAATTAGTACAGTTTCATCAGAATTAAGCTAAAAAAAGTTAGGATATAAAATTAATATACTTTCCAGTATGGAGTGACTTTCGACTTAAATCAAGACTATATGATTTTAGAGATCACATTTAAGAGCCATATATGATATAACTTAAATCATCTATTGTTATAAGTGAAAGTTGGATTAGTTGTTCTATATCGATAGCTTAACTAGTATACTTACTGATCATTCAAAACATATAAATCTGTAGTACCTGCCAAGGAGAAAAAAAGAAAACAGTTTTTGGACGGTATGATATGATATCTTGAGAATAATCATACAATTGGAAAATTTTAAAATAAAATAAAATATATAACTGAACATTTTCGATAAACTGGGCCCAAAAAGAGTAAGGCCCAGGCAGACTTTGCTTGTACGTCTATGTCATCGGCCTCGCTGACATAAGATTTGTGGTGGCCCACGACGCACGTGTTCCATTTAAAATGGCTAACACAAAAACGGCAAGCATTCTAATCCCAAATCTAGTTTGTTTTGGAGTTTTGTCTTTTTCTGCAGAGTTTTTTTAACCTTTTCGGCTTCTCTCCGTCATAACCATAGCCGACTGTATCACCTACAACAACCTCCGGCAACTCGATTTCCCGGTGAGTTTCCGTTGTTACAGAGGAAAATAAATTCACGAATCCTGCTATTTTTGGCGTACTCTTTCTTCTGAAGTTTTGAATTTGAATTTTTTTGTAACCGGGACTTCAGGTTTTCGTGAATACGAGACTGATTAATATCTGCTGTTATCTCGATATGTTACTCTGAAGTTCAATTATATGCTTTACCATGGAGATACATTATATTTTCTTTTCACAATAATTCTGTAATGGCTTTCAAGGGTTCTGATTTCCTTAGACTTATGTTGGTGTTTCTGTGTTATTCATCTCCAACTTAAGAACTATCTCCGTATGATTGATTGGTCGATGGAGATCATAAGCTTAATATGGCTCATCTAATAGATGAAATAATATTGGTTAAGTGTGGTCTCCATGTATGATGTTTCTTTTTTTCCTTTCTAATTTTGTATGCCTACATTGATTTGAGCTCTGGTTCTTGCAGGGTCTATCGAAGCTATGCCTAAAAGAGCAGCAGAAGCGCCTCCTGCATCTGAAACCCAAAGAGTCAGACCAGACTCTTTTGGTAATTACAAATCTCAAGTAGCTGAACTCTTTTCTCAAGAAGAGAGAATCTCAAATCACGATCAACAACAACAAGCCAGTGTGATGCATTCTAACACCGCAATAGGAGCTGGGATGTCAAATCTCAAGAAAGAGAATTTGAATGTCTTGTTAAGGAACTGCGTGAGGATTCTAACTCCAGAAGTTGATGAGGTACATTAAAGTTATACTTCTGATATCGTTTATATATACTAGTATGATTAAAGCGTATTCAATATGATGAATTTTGCGAATCGCAGTTGCAGCAACGTGTATGCTCCATGTACCTAATCTCACAGCTGGGAAACAAATCTCCGTCTTCTTCACCGAGCCTTTTACAGTCTATTGTTCCTGAAGAATCCGGAGGGGCAACAGTATGTCTTTTACCTTTATGTTTTTTTATCCTTTTTTCTTGAAATATACAAGTGTATTTAAAATCCATCATTGCATTCCTTTTCTAATGGGATGGTTTTTGTATTTCTTTTTTAGGAAGATGATCTACAATTACTTCTGAGGTCTGACCCTGATCTTGTCAAGAGCATAACGTCCCAGTATTCAAATGTTCTTCTTTCCAAGGTAATGTACTTTCGCTTTTGAATTTACAGAACATCTGTTTCACAGTATCATTTCTAGCTCACACAAAGATTAAAGATCTAAACTAGCTACATCCTGTGCCTTAGAGAAATGCTAATATTTTTTGTTTGTTTTGGTTTGCCTTCGAAAGCTGGAGAACATGCAGCAGCAACTGGAGAACCTCCTTGACGATGTAGTGACCACTTGCAGGTATAGTGTTGTCTAATAGCTCTCTGCTTTTGTGCTATTTTATGATCAGAAAATTAGTCTTCCATATAAAAATTGAAACATTCTTCTTTAGTTGGTAACTTATATGTTGTTGTTAACATTTTTAAACAGACCTATGACTCGCGGTGAAAAGCGGGAACTTCAGAAATCAATCAAGGAGCTACCTTACAGAAATCTCGACCGCATCGCTGAAATAGTAGGAGACCATTACAAAGATTTCTCTGATGAGGTTATAGTCAACCTGGATCAGTCGGTAAGACACAATACATAGTTAAAAAGATTCTGGTCCGGTAAGTTACAGTGGAACATTAACAGCATTTCGAACGAACTGTGTTTTCAGCAGGACAACATAATGTTATGGAGATTGCATTTCTATGTAGGAGCAGTCAAGAGTGCCCGTAATCTCGCTCGCGAGCTAGCTTAGGATGTATGTATGACTAGGGATGTTGGGATGGCGTGATGGGCTTGGGCCGTTCAGTCCGGTCTGGACCAAGCAGACCTAGTCCCATATTGGGCCGCTTTAATATATTTATCCTTGTTTTTTTTTTTTCGTGATCATTTTGGTTTGGCCATGGCGTGGTTGGTCTTACATGGGCGGGTTTAAAACCGGTTCTCATTTTGCAAGACTTTGATATATCAAAGATTGAATTTGGCCGGTCTGCATATTTTTGGGTCTAGTACAATCTCTATGAATGGTATACATGTTCTTTAATGTCTTGTCTTGTCTCCTTAGTGAGTAATGTGAAAGATAAGAAGAACACTGATTAGTACACGAATGACGAATCCCTAAAATACGAGATTATGACATCACATGGAATGGATTCAATTGGATTTATGGGCTCAACTCAATAACAAGGAACAAAGGGCCCATTTAAACCTAATAATAGAAAGACCAAAATGTCCCTACATGTTAAAGTTGCCTCTGTGTCTCTAAAGGTTAATTGGGGAAGAAGCCAACTCTCCGTCTTTTTGTTTTTGCTTCAGTTATTTCTTCTCGTCTTCTATTTTTTTCCGATTCGAGCAAAATTCGTCAAGGCAAATTACTCTTCTCAAGTTGAGTTTTTTCTTTTCCTTCTTCACTCTCACACTTCCTCGTCTAGAAGTATCTCCTCTCGATTCCTGTAAACTCCCACTCGATTTTGCGGCCATTTATGTTCTCGATCCGAGGGTTTTGATTTACTTATATTGGTTTTTTTTGTACATCGATTTAGTATTCACTATGTGATTCTTAGCTTTCCTTTATGGGTCTCGCTGATATTCGAAAATTATCCAGCACTAATACCGAATTGCTTCTGACGATATAGGAAAAGAGTTCGTCGGGGTAATCGTTTGATGTTAAATTACTTTTCGCTGTTATTGTAGACTGGTGAATTTGGAAAATGTCGCAGTCAGCCATAGATGTTCCGCCAAAGGGTGGGTTCAGCTTCGATCTGTGTAAGAGAAATGATATGCTTATACAAAAGGGTCTTAAAGCTCCGTCTTTCTTGAAGACCGGAACAACCATCGTCGGGTTGATTTTCAAGGTATGCTTTTTTTTTTTCTCCCATAGTTTCTTGTATATTTGCAGGCTTGTTGCTAGCCTCATTCCTGTTTATAGCTTTTATGTTTTGGTGGCACGGTTTATAGATTGCATAGTGTAATAGGCGGATATGAGATGTTCTCTTTTACTACTCAAGGAAACTGTTTTGTTATTAGTCGGAGCAAAAGTGAGGCGAGACTTAATGATACTACTGTGTTTAGATGCATTGATTAGATTAGTCAAGAAGTTCAGGACATCTAATCTAATCTCATTTCAATATTCGGGTTTGAATAGGATGGTGTGATACTAGGAGCGGATACCCGAGCCACTGAGGGGCCCATTGTTGCTGATAAGAACTGTGAGAAGATTCACTATATGGCACCAAACATATATTGCTGTGGTGCAGGAACTGCTGCTGACACTGAAGCAGTAACTGGTATCTCCTCTCTAACTTCGCTGTGGCAGATGTTTTCTCTGCTACGTAATTCAGAATCTAACTGAAATAAAGCGTTGCTCCACAAAATTTGATGCTTTAGTTATCTTGGTTTCTTTCTCACTGTCCAGATATGGTCAGCTCACAGCTGCGGTTGCATCGTTACCAGACTGGCCGAGACTCTCGGGTTATCACTGCTTTGACCCTTCTCAAAAAACACCTTTTCAGGTAATTTTGTTCTATCTCGTTCAGAAACTCGTCTTAAAGAAACATTGATTACTTAACTGCCCAAGTTTCATTCAGTTATCAAGGTCATGTCTCAGCTGCTCTTGTACTCGGTGGAGTTGATATCACTGGTCCTCATCTGCATACTGTACGTTTTAAATTCCTGACGGATATTATCTACTGAGAAGTGATGTTTTTATGTTTATTGTTATTCATATGACATTTGACTAAATACACAGATATACCCACATGGTTCAACGGACACCCTACCATTTGCTACAATGGGTTCTGGTTCTCTTGCTGCTATGTCCGTGTTTGAGGCAAAGTATAAAGAAGGTCTAACTGTAAGTAAGCGAAAACATTTATGTTTCAATTTCCAGATGCATTATTTTTCTTCTGTTTGATTGATTTTTTCTTACGAAATCTTCTAGAGGGATGAAGGAATTAAGTTGGTCGCTGAAGCCATATGTTCGGGTATATTCAATGACCTGGGTAGTGGTAGCAACGTGGACATCTGCGTGATCACAAAGGTTTGTCTTCAGACTGCTTTGACCGATAACTGTGGTTAACTACAAATCTCTCTTTGATCAGCATCTGTGACTCATAATCATCTCATAGACATTACATTGACCAAGTAAATCGCCATCAAACCCCACAAAACCAAACTCGTTGCATTGCTATTAGATATATGCAAAAGATCCTTTTCATTTGGTCTAATGCAATCCTAAAACCTCTGTTCAACAACATGTACACATTAAGCTGACCAAGTTATTTGCCACCAAATCAAACTCGTTTGCAAATCTGTATTTTTGTTGCTTTTGAGCTTATTTTTGGACACGGTATATTGTCAAACAGGGGAACAAGGAATATCTCAGGAATTACATGGAGCCAAACCCAAGAACCTATGTCAGCAGCAAGGGCTATTCATTCACCAAGAAAACCGGTAAGTTACTCTCGAACACATAACATGCTAAGGCTCAAGGAAACCCAAGAAACTTGTGTCTGAACCAGTAACACTAGCCTCAGCTTTTTCTACTCTACTTGTAATATCCCGATTGATTCCAGTTTTCACTTCATTTTGTTGGAAACAGAGGTTCTTCTCACGAAAATCACCCCATTGATGGAGCGAGTTGAAATTACAGAAGTAGGTGAAGCTATGGAGGAATGAATGAATCTCAGTCTTTGCTTTTGCATTGATCTTAATGAAGACACTGTGACCTCTCATGATCCCATCTTTCCCAGTCTTGTCTTTTTACCAATGTTTAAGGATCACTCGAATCTTGTTGCACTCTGTCCATCTTAGATTTCAATGGAATCTCCCAGGAGACACAGATTTGTTTCTTTCGAATCCTATGAAAAGAACTTCCCATAACTTATATATTCAACATTGATTTGTGCAAACCGAATCGAATCGTACCGGCTAGTTTACGGATTCTTATCACGCTCTGTTTCTGCAAAACGACGTCGCCGGGCATGAGATCATGCGTTTGATCAAGAACATGACTTATAATATACGACGTCGCTTTGCTTCCGGATGACGTGTTTTTGTTCCCGCTTGTTTCTCTAGACGCGCCTATACAATATCAGGATTCAGGTGCAGACCTAAGCACATACATATAGGAAAGAGATATACGTAATATATCTTGAATTTATCCATATAAGAGGTTACAAGGAGCGAATCTATTTTATTTTTTATTTTTGTTTCAGATTTGTTTTCTTTGTTCTCTGATTTTTCTGAGTAAGCTTTTAGACTAAACGATTGAAGAAGAAGATGATGGAACAATTGTCTAATGGCGTAAGAGATCATTGCTCGATCAGTAACAATGTTTCCCCTTCTGCTCCGGCTCCTCTTAAACAGCCTTTTGTGATCGGTACGATTCTCTCTCTCTCTCTCTCTTTGTTCTTAATTGGATTTTCAAAATTGATTTTGATGATCCGCTTGGTGTAAGTGATTCCGTCGATCTGTTCATCAGGTGTTGCCGGCGGAACCGCCTCCGGGAAGACGACTGTCTGCAATATGATAATGTCTCAGTTACACGATCAACGTGTCGTGCTTGTGAACCAAGTAATTCACTCATAAATAATCTGGTTTCATCAAATCGTCACGAATCGAAATTGAAGAACGTTCGTGTAAAATATGATTGCAGGATTCGTTTTATCATTCACTCAATGAGGAAAAACTGAAGAAGGTTCACGAATACAATTTCGATCATCCTGGTAACAAATCGATTTCCTCTCTGTAACCGAGGATTTCGAATTTGTTTCTCACGTTAAAATCTCGTTTTTTTTGTTTGGATTCAAATTACACAGACGCATTCAATACGAAGGTTTTGCTTTCGTGTATGGAGAAACTACGATCTGGCCAACCAGTGAGCATCCCGAGTTATGATTTCAAAATCCACCAGAGCATAGAATCAGCAAGTCCGGTACGCTTGAAGAAATTATCAATTATCATCATTAACAACATTAACGACCTAATGCGGATTTAATTTCAGGTTAATCCAGCTGATGTGATCGTCTTAGAAGGAATACTGGTTCTTAATGATCCTCAAGTTCGTAATCTCATGAACATGAAGATCTTCGTCGATACAGGTTTGTATCTTCGTCTTAGATGAATCATTTAAGGACACAATGATTCACACATTGCTTTTGAGTTTCTGAGAGATTGTCCTCACAAATGCAGATGCTGATGTACGGCTCTCAAGAAGAATACAGCGTGATACCGTCGAGAGAGGAAGAAACATCCAAAACGTTCTTGAACAGGTCACTAATACTCTGAATCTGATTGTGTTGATGGAAGGAAGATATATGATGTCGTTTTCTAGATTTTCATCATCAAACCACTGTTTTTTTTTCTCGAAATTTTGTTTTCAGTATACTAAGTTTGTGAAGCCGAGCTTCGATGAATTCATCCAGCCATCGATGAAGTATGCTGATATAATCATTCCTCGAGGAGGAGACAATAATGTTGCAATTGACCTCATTGTACAACATATCCGTACAAAGCTGTGCCAACACAATCTCTGTAAGATATACTCAAACATCTTCATCATATCCTCTACATTCCAGATCAAAGGAATGCACACTCTTATCCGCGACATCAACACAAAGAAGCACGATTTCGTTTTCTACGCTGACCGATTGATACGACTGGTAAAACCCGCCCAACAAAACAGTAAATTTCCGAAAACAGGTTTCATAAAATGATCAAAACTAAGATTTATATTATGTTTTGTCAGGTTGTGGAACATGGACTTGGTCATCTTCCATTCACAGAGAAACAGATAACTACTCCAACAGGTAATGTTTGGGTGAATGTGTTTCTGTCGACCAAACACAGATTAAAAACGTTCTTAAGATTCCATCTCTTTAAATTTAACAGGCTCAGTGTACACCGGAGTTGACTTCTGCAAGAGATTGTGCGGCGTCTCAGTGATCAGGAGGTATCTATCACATTACTTTGCTGTTTCGTCTCTTTTCGGGTTAGTGTTTCTGCTTGGTAGCTCTATGTTCTCGGTATTTTCAGTGGAGAAAGCATGGAGAATGCTCTAAGAGCTTGCTGCAACGGAATTAAGATTGGTAAAATCCTCATTCACAGAGAGGGTAACGATGGTCGTCAGGTTTGATTCCATTGCCTGAGAACATAGTTACTCACACATCTCAGCTCAACAGGTTCTCATCTGAATGATGTTTACTGCAGTTAATATATGAGAAGTTACCAAAAGATATAGCAAGCCGTCATGTCTTCCTCCTTGACCCTGTTTTAGCTTCAGGTTCGCAATAACCCACATAAAAAGATAAACAAAGGTTACATCTTTTGGGCCAGTTGTTGCAGAAACGTCTAACTTTTTGTAAGTGTTTACAGGGAATTCAGCAGTGAAAGCGATATCTTTGCTTATTAGCAAGGGAGTCCCAGAATCACATATCATATTTCTCAACCTTATAGCAGTAAAGACTAAAGACCAACCAAACAAACTCTTGTCGATTTTTCTCTTGGTTAGTTAAAGTAATCACCAAAGTTTTACTAACACAAGAAAAAAACCTGCAGGCACCTCAAGGTATTCACGTGCTCTGCAAGAAATATCCGATGGTAAAGATTGTGACTTCGGAAATCGATGCCTCCCTTAATGAGGACTCGCGTGTGATTCCAGGCATGGGAGAATTCGCAGACCGTTACTTTGGTACAAACAATTACATTAACTCAAAAGTACCAAGCTGGTCTGCAAATCTCAAAATCAGCTAAAAGGATGTGCTCTTCTACACTTCTTAATCCCTCAGTAACTAACCAAGCCATATTAAACTTGAATAACCTTATTCATTCTGAGTTTCTTGTTTGCTAATATTCTTTAATATTATCTGTTACTCTATCCAGTACACATTACATTATATATCCCAACTCATGCTTTTTTTTTTGGTATAGGCTAATCAAATCTTGTAGACTTGTAGTTGTATATGCTTATACTATTATTGATTTATTTTGGCTTGATACGACTTCAATTTGTGTAAAAGACACGACACATAGCTAATAATTCCCGGAAAAAAAAAAAAAACTGACGATCTCATTGCACAAGTCTTTCAAACCAAAATCATCATTGCATGAGAAGAAAAACCAGAGACAAGCTTACATCCAGATAAACAACAAAGTTTAGAACCTAGAAAACAAGCTTTTTTGCTCTTACTGCTGTTTTGTTTCAGCCTTCTTCTTCTGCCAGAGCCTGTCGACACCACTGTCAGCATCACCCTACATTGTTTCCAAAACAGTGTTGGTCCAAATTACAACAATATCATTTACATGATCATAGTATACAGTAGAAGGTGACAAACCTGAGCACGGACAAAACCGCAGAGAGCAAAGGTAGTGTATTGGCCGGTGTAGATTCCATCAGCATCGAGATGACCAATGTTGAGCTGCACAGAAGCATGATCCTTTGATGTGATCAACCTGTTAGTCGCTGAACTGCAAATGACAACAAACAGAGAAAATTCTCAGATTTACTAATTACTTTAAATGATTCCTTAAAACGAAGAAGATAATTATTATACTCTTTACCATTTCCTTGGAATGTAAAGCTCAGTGATTTGACCTTCTTCGTTCTGCATCTTTGGAGATTTTAATGCTTTTCAAGGGCTACCAAAAAAAAAAAAGACATTGTGAAATCTTGCTCAGTAATCAGAAAACAACACATACTGATCTCAAACTCGCATCAAATTGTCAGGACTAAGGATACAAGAATTTCTCAAGCAGAGATAAACCACCAACTGAACTTAGACAGACATTGACACGAATCGATTCTAATTTGTTACAGAGATAAATTAAAACCCAAGAGCTGACGAATTTCTATACCAGATGTTGAACAAGCAGCAAGCAGAAATTGGCGACGACAGTAGCAGTTACACCGCGTCTATATGGAGCAAAACCCTAATCTTGAACTTTTGCTCTGTCATGACGAAATTAACCTTTCGATCTTATTTAAATTACTTCACATGCCATAAAGATAGAATCCATCTGAGCCCCTCTTGGTCTTTCCGAATGTCTTACGTCGGATTATTAATGTCCTAATTCTAAACTCGGCTAGTCATCCACCAATTCAATCTAATTTAAATTTTGGTTAATACTCATTATAGTAGCAGATAATCACATTTAAAACTAAAAAGTATGAAAATAACTAGTTTTTAAAATATACATATATAATATACTTCCAGTTAAATTGAAGAAATCAAATTCCTTAATATCAATAGATAGAGAAAAAGACTCATCGGAAACTCGCAGGTAACATGTAATTCAAAAAGTTTGAAATGTACAAAATTTAAGGATTTAGGCCAAAATTCGAAAGCTTCATATTTTAACATCATCAAAGTATTGGTAGTACATAAAAACATTATAATGTTGAAAAGAGAGAACAAAAACCGGAATGAGAGATTATGTCAAAATATCTAAATCTTGATATTGAAATAGTCGGGGTCAAAGTGATGCAATCTCACGTAGCCATCTTCACCTCCACTAGAGAAGCTGAAAAACAAAAATTCACAAACTCAGCAACAAAGCCAAAAAGAAGAACATAAAAGTCATCATATGAAGATTGAATCAATCAATCAGATATTGTTACTTTACCTCTTTCCATCAGGATTGAATGCCAAAGCATTTATGGGTCCAAAATGACCTTTCACACCACCAATTTCCTCTTGCAGAATCTACATATTATTATTATACCAAACACATTAATACACAGTTATTTTATATATATGTTCCTGGTTACAATTTTCAAGTAATAGCTTCTTATTGTAACACTAACCTTGTCATAAAACTTAGCCTCGAACTTCCCAGCACGATGATCAGTGGTTGTAACAGCTGATGCATCTTGACCACCTCCAAGCACAACCTAAGAGAGAGCAGAAACATTCACAAAGACAAACATTCATGACTTGTTGATTTGTGGGAATCAGAAATTCAAATTTCTTGATGCATTACTACATACATGGTTGAGAAGTGGAGACATGGCAACAGCATTGACGGGCACCCCTGTAGTGTAAGTCTTAATAAGAGTCAACGTTCTCATGTCCCACAGCTGAAACACAATCAACAATAATAATAACACTCTTATCAGAATATATACACTGTACAACTTTGAAACAACAGATAGAAGAAAAAGAAAAGGAACACATGCCTTTGCAGTTTTGTCAAGTGAACCTGTAAGGAAGTGAGAATCATCAGCTGCTTTACAGAGCGATGTAATTGTCTTCTTATGACCCACTTCCCCATCTGATTCCTTGAGCAATTTTCCAGTCTAACAACAACAATAGCAGAGCAACATTGACGTTAAAGGTGATTAACTTCAAAAATGAAAATTTATACACAGAAAGAAAAACTGAATTACCTCGGCATCCCAGATCCTGATTACAGCATCTTCACCACAACTAACAATGGTTTGGTTCAAGGGTCCCCAAACAGCTCTGTTTATCCTCTTCCTCCCGTCAGGACTTTGAAGGATGAGCACAGAATCACCATTCTCTGCACCATTGCATCAAACAGTTTTCTTTTACACTCACAAGACATAGACCAAAACTTTGTAGATTTTCAACCTACAATATATGACTTACGGTCTTCGATATCTTCCGCAATGCGTTTCACATGAATAGCAGAAGTAAGCTCCATGAATGGATCAGTTGTAATCACTGCAAGCTTATCTCCAACAGCAAAATCCACAGACCTCGCCGGAGAACCAAAATTGAATGTGAACAATTGTTTTCCAGATTTCACATCCCATAGCTTTGCAGTCTGATCAGCACTACCAGTTATCAATCTCGACGAGTCTCCTAAATTCACAAACAAATCTCCAAAAATTCAGCTAAGAATTGAAAGACTAAAGACAAAAACAAAAGGGTTTCTATACAACAATTCTACTCAGCCTCCAAGGAAACATCAACTAAACCCTAAAAAGCCTTATTACTAAGGGAAAATTGAATCTATTCATCCACTCAATTATATATGAATCAACTCATAACTGTGATAAAAACAAAGATTTTTCATCAATTCCACAAAAATTGAGGCGAGACTTACTCGAGACATCACAACACCAAACAGCACCATTGTGGCCACGGTAGGTTCCATGGCGTTCGCCATTATCAGCATACCAGAGAGTGGGAGTGTGATCCTTGGCGCAGGAGAATAGCAGATCGCCATCTCTGTTGTACCTGAGGAACGTCAATGGACGTTCATGTCCCTTCATCAATATCGGCCTCATCTTTCAACGCTCTTCTTTTCTAGCGTTTGATGCGAAAGAGATTCGAGTCCTGTCACAACACCTCAATCTGAAAACAGATACAGACGAAATCGATTCTATATAAAAGATCAAATCTCCAAAAGATAATAAACGGATTTGGGGGATATGAGTTTCTTAACCAGGATGAGGAGTTGCAGACGACGATGACGACAAGTGAAGAACAAGAGAGCTACACCAGATTTTGGAACAAAAACCCTAATGTTGAATTGTGCTCTGTTTTGACAAATATACCCTTGTTTTATTATTCGAATAACTTAGATATGCTTCTCCACGACGACGTTTTGGGATACAACCTTGTGGCTCGTGGCTCGTGGCTCGTGGTCAGTTTCTCAAGTCTCAGGACTCTCAACCCAGCTGAGCCGTCCGTCTACAAACGAATAATCGATCGGTGTACTAATTAATTGGTCCTTTTTTTTGGTCTTAAACGATATCATATTTGGGTAACTTATTTTGATATTATCTTCTTCTTTTTTTGAATTTTTTTTTGATATTATCTTTGGGTAACTTATTTTTATTCTTATTAATCTTCTGGTTGAAAAAGGGTTATACTCATTACAAAAAAAACAATTTGCGATCATCTATTCATCTCCGATATAGTGAAGCAGAAGCAAAAATATTTTGTTGCTGATGGCAAGAAGAGTGATTCTAATATTTGTTTTCATGAAATTATATTAAATGCAAACACCATTCAATTTTAAAGAAATTTACATGTATTGTCATCTACTAATTCAATATATATTTGTTTTGTTTTCATAATTGCCATCATAACCATACTGCCATTTTTTTAAAGATTAAATACAAACACCATCATATTTATTTTCAAATCATCATTATTATTGTATTGCCCATCTTTTAACGCCATAAAACCTTTTAACACTATATGTTACTAATTGGATCTTTACGTTCTTCAAACTTACTGTTATAGACAAACCATATGTCACTAATTTTACTGTTATTGACAAAGATAATTTCGAAATTGATTTAATTAATTTTTAATGAACAGAAAAAGCAATTAAAGAAAAAAATACACAAACAAAGAAAGCAGTATAGTTGCAGCATGCGGATTAATTTATAGTAAATACAATTAATCACAGTTTTTTCTCTAAGTTCCCTTGAAAGTTTCATTTCCTTTTCACCCTCATATAACTTCTATTTATTTATCCCAAAACTTGTAAATGTAAATTTCATACAAACAAAAAAGAGTTTCTTTTGTGTTTAACATTATATCTCAACATGATATAAATACCCATACATATATACACATTCATAATATTACGTTAAACTAGAGTAGTTTTCCCCAAACTGAAAAAAATAAAATAAACACTTGCCTTTTTTGATTCTTCAAAGTCATCTCCTTTGAACACAAACAAAGGCAAGAACTTTTAAACAAACATGAAGAGTCTCTTATTTCAATAAACTCCCATCTGAAATCACTGGCGATGGCCTTCTGGTAAAGCTACCACTTTGTGAAAAGGCACTGTTCTTTGAGGCAATGCTCCGTCTTCTTCATCATCATCGAATTCTAGCAAGTACCTGATGTGATCAGAAATATATCATAAACTAAGCACTTGGGATTCATAAATCTTAACCAAAAGTGCTTAATTAGTTTATGATGGATGTGAATAAAGGTGTGGAGGAACTTACTCATCAGACTTCCTCTGGAACCGGATGTGCGAACATGCGGGTTTGAGTGTCTAGAGGTTAGTTTTTCTTGTTTACATTGTTCAAACGAGCTTGAAATGGTGCAGAAAAAGAAAACTAACCTTTCGTGGGGTACTTATTACAGTGGCCTTGTAAAGTGCTGTGGTTCCTGGATATACAGCTAAGACGTGTTTCCCTGGTAGAAACTCTTGTGTGCTTGAAGGATCATTCCGTTTTGGAAACGGTAAAATACACGACATCGATAGTTTATAAGTCCTGAAATTTACAAGAGAACAATCAGCAAGTTATTCAAATGTCATTGCAAAAGTTTCTTGAGTTTTTATAAAGAGCCTTAATTACCTCTGGCCACCTCCTTCTTCATCATCTCCTGGTTCCTCATCGAGTACTTCAACTCTGTAACAAAAGTTAACATTTTTTTAGACACATACGAATCCATTGTAGACAAAAACATATACATAATTGCATCATAACGGCTATCTACTGGTTTGATAAGAATACTTGACTATTGACCATCAGATTCATGAGAAGTTCTCAGAATCTCCCTTTTAGAGCAGAAATAACGACTATAGTCCCCTATCCTAATCAATGTGGGATTCTTATTAGAAGGGTCCAAGCTTACTCTTTTGTTTCTCTATCAAAGTGAATTACTTTCACCACAAACCATTCATCCTTCTCGGCATCATCGGCTGTGACTCTTGCGGCAACCTATATAAAACAGATGTCATAATGATTTCTGCCTTTAGTGATTCAACTCAAAGAAAGAAGTAGCTGTTGTTGTACCTGTTCACCCCTTAGACTGGCATATGCCTCGATTTGATTTCTCATGGAAGGAGAAACTCTTGTTACATCTGAATCTACTTTCATTCTCTTCCTCTTCTGATCGTTGCCTTCTGCCACTTATGTGATATCATTACAAGCATCGGAAAATCTTAATCCCTCTTATATATATCAAATCATTGGAGAAGTTTGAGACTGAAAAGAGTATAAAGTCTTCCCTTTCTCACAAGACCAATGTAGCCCAAAGAGTAAACATTACAGGCCGATCCTCAAGGTCTAAATGATAATCGAAGTATACCTATTTTTCTGCGTTGTTGCCCGGTTGGTCCAGATGGAAGCAGAGAATCCAACTGAGTAAGTAGAATGTTTGAAACACTGCGTTTAAACACAAAGCTTTAGATATTAGTTCTCCAACAAAATAAGTTCAGATGATTTTTTTTTTTGACACATAAACAATAATGTCATTTAGTTGTATCATCACTCTCTAACTCATTCAAAACTTGTGTACTCGTCGATGTAACAATCAAAAGAAAAAGATGAAGAAATCTGTCTTACGTTACTTCACTTTCTGAAAGCTCTTTTGCTTGAATGTACAAATTTTTAAGCTTTGACAATGAAGTATCACCGGGCTTCTCAACTATCTCAGGTGCTGCATTTGAACACAATCACGAGTCAGCCAGATAATTTACCAAGTAGAGGAGCATTAGAGCCTCCATAAAGTTGTATTCAATTGCTGCTGGCCTCGCTATTATAATAAATAAAAAACAGAAAGAGCTAGTTTGTGACTCCATTAATCCTTACGGATAAATATATCTGGTTCCACCAAATGGCGGATATCTATCATGTATATACATTTGAAAGCAAGTATCGGTCATAAAGTCATATTAACTCCAATCCTTTTAGCTGAAATAAGCTTCACACAATATGATTCTACTCCTCAAGAAGAGCTAATTCTCATTAGTTTGTTTCCATAATAAATAATCTGATAAATCGAATCCACCGTTGGGATACTTTCTAATTATGAAATCAGGGTTCATTTCGGGAAAACTAGAACTCCTCAAACAAGTAAGAGATTCACAAGAACAAATGTCAAAAGAAAAATTTATTAAATTGGGTACATCATTTTTACATTGAATCATGTACATAAAGTTAAACTCATCTCTACATTACAACAAAGCTTCCATGTATGATTCAAGTCCCTTATTTGGTTTCTTGGCAGATAATTGTATTCAACATTCGAATTTACCAGCATCTAATTTGTATTAATGTAGTCTACTATGGAATTATATAACATTGCTAATTAACTTCACTAATTCCTTCAAGATCCAAACCTCAAAACTATCAAAAACCATAACTAATCGAAGACAATCAGTACCAATTGAAACCACGGTCCAGGTAATAAGATCGAAACAAGTCTCAGATCATCACAAATTTGGGAAGTGAATACCATAATTGGGCTCATAATGGAAAACACTTACTAGCTTGAAGCTTCTTATGCATCTTATTGATCTCCACAAGAACTTCCTCTTGTTCTTTCCTTAACCGATCAAGCTCCTTCGTATTATCTAGGATTCCGGCAATGTCCGGTGATGACGACATCGTCCTCAGGCTGCTGCAAAATCCACGACACGAGCCCGGAAAAAGAAACCCCAGAAAATCAGACAAATTAAAATTCCAATCACAAAGTTTCAATTTTTGGTGGTTACTTCAACAAAAAAAAATAAGCCTTTTAATTATTATGTTCAATGTTGAAACATAGGAGGAAGAAATCTCAGAACAAAGGAAGAAAAGATCTCAGTTTTACGTTTTTTAAAAAAAGTTCAAATTCCAAGTCGAATTTTGTTTTTTTTTGTTTTTTGTTAGATTGTGATTGGCAGTTCAAGAGAGGCACGGCGTCGTTTCGTAGAAAGGGAAAGTTTTTCAAGCATATTCCATTTCATTTCCAAATTTATTCGGAGTTAATGAGCATTAGAGGTGTAATCTGCACATACAAGTAAGATCAAATCTGAAATTGATTTGGAAATTAACTAACTTTTTATTTGAACCAGACCAAAATTAAAACTTTATCTTTGAAAATTAAAATGAAAATTTAATTATAACTTGAGTCAAACAATTAAAACCTTTTAAGATCAATCTATACTAAATTTGATTTCACTTTATACTATTTTTAATAAAAATATTAAAAACCTAAAATCGGAAAGAAAAGAACACTGGCTGAACACCTCTTGATGTGTGATTTTTTTTTGTTATATTCTAAATTCTAAATAGGTATATTCATAATCATAATTAATCTTGTTTTGTTAATCTGTGATTATCATAATTTTATCTGGTTAGCTGCCACGTGCATAGCTTAACAAAGTTTTTGTTGCCGCTTATTACTTCCTATTCCTCCTGCCACGTGTATCTTATGTCCTTGTTTTATTGGGTCTGAATCAAAGGCCCAATTTAGATAAATTAGGGGCCTTAACTGGGCCTTGGTCAATAAGAAGTAAAGTTTCTGGAAGTTCGATTAACTTAACCCGAAGTTCGCAAGAGAATTTTCGTCCAAAGAGTTAAAAAAAAAATTTGAGTTTTGAGCTGCCGATTTTGCCGTTTCCTCCTGCAGTAATTTCGACAGAGCGTGGACCTTTTCTGGTTTCAGACCTGAAGATCTCGAGACGTTGAAGCTGAATCCGTTTTGCTCCTTTAAGGATTGTGGTCGACGCTTTCTGAATTCTGTGTGTTGTTTCTCTGTCGGTCAATAGTCAGACAGGACCAAAACTGGTTTGCCTTGTTCGTTCCTATTTCGGTATATGATCGCCTGTTCTTCTCCTTCTTTTTTTTCTTTTTTCCATGATTATGTTGCAGTGTTTATTGGAGGCAGTTAATTGTTGCCGTATATAGAATTTAGAGTGCGTAATTGATATTTTGACTGAATAATGGAAAGGAAAGCAGAATTTATCGCGTTTCGTAGCATAATGTAGAATGGATTGTTGTTTTGGGTAGGGGAACTGGTGAAATTTAATTAATTTTGGACACATGATACTTGGACAATTGCATTTGTGATTCTATTGTGGATTAGTTAAGGATACCAATTCCGTTCTGTGATTTCTCACAGTAGTAAGTGTAGGCTTTATAAAGCTTTTTTTTCTTTTCAAGATCGTAAAGGATTGTTCTTAATTTGATCATGTTGTCTTACTCTGCTTTATCTTTGTTTGTTTGTAGTTAGAGGGATCAAAGGATGCAGCTATGGTGCAAGTGAAGGAATGAAAATGTGCAGTTCTTAGTATCGCAACATTACGTCTACATAGACCGTAGATAACAGATAACAACCTCTAGGTATATACTGTGGTAGGTGCTTTTGTTCTTTTCTTAAACAACATATAGGCAGTACACTTATTTTATCAAGTATCTACGTGAATTAGTAAACCACTTGTATTTGAATCCTTATCTGTATTAAATACTCAAATCCTGTACATGTCTCTTTTGAGATACAGTGGAAATATGAGAAGACCCAGTCAAATGATGAGGCTTCTTTTAACATCCTTCTTCGGGGTTATTGTTGGTTTCCTTATGGGTATTACCTTTCCAACCCTGACCTTAACTAAGGTAAAAATAAATCTTCGCTTAGTGCAGCATGTCTATAACTTGATTATGTCATTGCTTACATGGTAGTGGTTTTTAATCTTCTTGTTTTGAAATGGTTAGATGAATCTTCCATCCACATTGTTTCCCTCGATCGATCTTGCATACATCGAGGATAAATACTCAGACTTATCCAGGCAAAAACTATTTGGTCCTTGGTCTTCCAAAAAGAGCCTCAAACTCAAGAATGACATACCTGATCCCCCCTATAACTATAATGACACTAAGGTTGGGATTCGCTGGTTATTAAATTTTCTATGTTTTGATAAAAAAATCGATGATTAAACTTTCGAACTATTGCAGATATGGGTTCCTACTAACCCCCGTGGTGCTGAGAGGCTACCCCCAGATATAGTCACGCCTGAATCAGACTTTTACCTGCGACGATTGTGGGGTGACCCTAATGAGGTTCATAAATCTGAATCTACTGGCTTTTATTACATCAGTATGGCTTCAAGATCATGTCACATTTCGTTGATAATGGCATGCAGGATTTAACAATCAAGCAGCGGTATCTAGTAACATTTACGGTTGGTTATGATCAGAGGAAAAATATAGACGCTGCGCTGAAGAAGGTATCCTACCTCCCGTACTTCTTTTATTCTTTCCTTCTCCTTTTCTCTTACCTTTAGATTTTTCAGTTCTCAGATAACTTCACTATAATGCTGTTTCACTACGATGGCCGGGCCAGCGAATGGGAAGAATTTGAATGGTCCAAGCGAGCCATTCATGTGAGCATTCGGAAACAAACGAAATGGTTAGCGGCTAATTTCCTAAGAAGGATCTCCCACCTTCCTCCTGGTAGGATTTTCTTCGTACTGACAGATTTGCTATAAAATATATATGAATTTTCCCTGAAGGTGGTACGCCAAGCGATTTCTTCATCCTGACATAGTCGCCCCCTATGAATATATCTTCATATGGGATGAGGATCTTGGCGTGGAACACTTTGATTCGGAAAAGTATGTTTCTAAAGCTTTGAGTTCCTTCTAATGGCCATTCCAGGTTATGAACATGAAATTTCTGTGACAGATATCTGGCGGTGGTAAAGAAACATGGTTTGGAAATCTCACAGCCTGGGTTAGAGCCATATGAAGGGCTCACATGGGAGATGACAAAGAAAAGAGACGACACTGAAGTCCACAAGTTAGGATAATATAATAAAGTTTATAAGTTATTTGTCTACCAACACACTGATCATACTCAACGCTTGCACTTACTCCATTTCTCCTCTTATATGTCTTGCAGGCATGCGGAGGAGAGGAATGGCTGGTGCAGTGATCCAAATTTACCCCCTTGTGCAGCGTATGCTACGTTATTTATCTATATCAATATAACTTAGCAAAATGGATTTGCATAGAGAATTTTAATTCTTGCTATTAAAACCACAATCAGATTTGTCGAGATTATGGCTCCTGTTTTCTCCCGCAAGGCATGGCGCTGTGTGTGGCATATGATTCAGGCATGTAAAATAACCAAACTCTGATTCCTTCTTAGTTTTAATGACTAGTGAAATTGTTCCCCTTAACAAATACCTTTTGTAATCGCAGAATGATTTGGTTCATGGATGGGGTCTGGACTTTGCGGTTCGGAAATGTGTACAGGTCTGCAACTTCACTTTCCTTTGTACACATGCATATGCACATTTCAATACGGATTCTATACACACTTCGTTTTGTATGCTCATTTATCCTACTTGCTTTTACAGAATGCGCACGAGAAAATTGGAGTTGTAGATGCTCAATGGATTATTCATCAAGGTGTTCCATCACTGGGGAACCAAGTATGCTCTCAAATCGCTCTTTGCGTTTATTTTCCGGGATTCTAAATTAAGATTTTGCATTTTGTGGACAGCCCTTGGATTTTGTGTAACACAACTTCTCCATATATCGTAGGAAAACTAGTCATGTGTCTTATGCTCAAATCTGTTCGTATATTATAAGAAAGTTCAAAAATAGTTCTTGATGTGGCAGTATAAGGCGTGACACATTCCAAGTCACAGTAGAAATATCTAGTAATCTATTTCCACACCCTCTATGATATAAATGCATTGAACAAATTTGTTAATCCCCTTTTATTTTGTGCATCTAAACTCTGACAGGGACAACCAGAGCGAGGGAAACAACCATGGGAAGGGGTAAATATCGATGCAAGAATGAATGAATCAACTTATCTCGTAGTCTTTTTCATCCTTTATATAGATTAGGATCCTCTCGCATATGTAATTGAAGATGTAATAAACTCTTATCTCTCTGATTTTTATCTTTATTTGTGTTCCCAGGTGAGGGAAAGATGCAGGAGAGAGTGGACGATGTTCCAGGACAGATTGGATGATGCAGAAAAAGCTTATTTTGAAGCAGCTGCTCACCACAATGCTTCTTCACGCCTTCACCGGTAAAATTCTTCTAAGAAAAAAAGGTCTCTCACTCTTAACTTCCAATTTCTTTGTTTTTCACTTTTAATTCTGTTCTCGGAGCTGTGCTTTGATATCCATTTTATGGTATTAATTGTGAATTTGATACAAAAGTAAAAGAATGAAGTTAAGGTTGTAGTTTAGCATCAGCAGAAACACCATTTAGAGAATATGAACGTTTGTAATACGATCATGCCAGAATCAAAGCTGCATGAGGTATGGAAATGTACACACGATCGTATGATCATCTTATTATAGTCGTCAGGTAATGTAAATTGTAGGTAGATAATTGTCACGAATTGGTTCCTTATTTGGTGAATGAAGGGACCTGAGCAACGGCAATGAAAACTGTTGCGAAGTGGTCGTGAAGATCTTTTGTTAGGTAGCAATTCAAAATATTCGATCTTTCCTTGTGGTTTGCCGTGCCTGAGATCCCCTTACAAGTGTCGAACTAAGTCTTTGGATTTGTTTCTCTTTCGCAAATATCACACCAATATTTGTCATAGGTTCACTATGATAAAGAATTTTGAGTAACAAGTTTTTTTTTTCTCTTTTTGACTCTAAAACAAACGAGAATAGCGAAAAGAATAATTATAAATATAAATAAAGAGACCAAGTTTAACAAAAACGAGTATATATCTAATATAAGTGACTCATAAATATAGTGAAAACTATAATTTCACTGGACAATGAAAGATTTAAAAAAAAAAACCAAAATTTGGACGCATGTATAGGAGATGGTGAACAAAATTATCAAAGTGGAAGTAGGATGTCGATGGAAAATGGTGGGAACAAGATTACTATAAAAACAAAAAAAAGGAGACTTGATAAGAAAATGAGGCTTAATACTTCTTAAACCAATAAAGCAGCCACTTTAGTCCAGAGCTGGCCATGTCTTCATGTAATGTAAAATGTAAGTAGATGATCGTCAATCGGTTCATTATTTGGTGAATAGTCACAACAACAACAATCAATACAGCCTCAAAGAATAAAATTCCAAAATAGCAATCAAATAGATGAGTTCCAAACTCGAATCTTACATCGTCAAGGGTTTATCTACCCATGGAGGACGTATAACAATCACACTAATTGAGGATGCTTTCATTCGGATACGTACCAAACAATAATAAGAACAGAATAATTCGTTCTCCTTAACAAGAAAGAAGGGAGCTGCGCAACGAAAATGACAGTTGTTGCAAAGTGGTCGTGAAGATGCGTTGTTAAGCATCAATTCAACGTCGCCTTTGATCTTTCCTCCTGGTTTGGCATACCTGACATTCCTCATGGATAAAAGGCACAGTAATCGAACTGCATAGTAAGTCAAATTTCCAACCTCCATCAGTATACATGAATCCTTCGCAGCACATTTGAAGACAAGCAAGGCATGTTGTTTCGGTGTTATTGAGGCAAAGAGTGAGAGGTCTTGGGCTCAGAAAATGCCGTTTCTTCTTTGGAAGATTAGCGCACGTTTCGTGGAGAAAGAAACTGCAATCTGAACAGTTATAAAATGTGTAAGAACCGATGGGGCAAACACATGCTCCACACAAGGTGCTTTCCTCCAAAGCAATACCGTCTTTGTTGAGGCTCAGGTTATGTTCATGAGCGAAATGAGTGATTGTGTTGTCATCATTCATCTTGAATGGCTCATTATCTTCAACTTCTTCAGGTACTCCATCAAGCTCTATCCCGTCCCACACGTCTTCCCTTGTTGCACATTTTGAATGAATAGTATAGTTCGGACATAAGGAACAAGAATAAGCCCCATATGACCAATCTATCTCTTCCAAACAAACTCCACATTTCCATTCTCCGGGACCAAGAGGATACTTGTAAGAAACGCGGTGATCATGGCGATTGACGTTAATAACACGTGGTAAACGAGCACAATCTTGATGGAAGAACATGAGATCACACTGAAGAGAAACATAAGGAGAACGGTCGCCTTCCATCCCACAAGCATCACAAACGAAGGAGATCAATCTTGGGATGAGTGTGAGTGTATCCTCATGGACCTTCAGATTTGAAAGAGCAACTGGTGTGATTCAATCGCACAAACCATATCCAAGTTGAACTTACAAATATCACAATGATAAAGAAAGTTTCCAGTATGTTTGCCACACACGTGACATTCTGCGTCTGTGTAATCGGGAGGTCCTTGGGTGAGAAGCTTAAGGGAGTGTTTGGCATGATAAGGATGAGTGATCTCTGCTGAGTCAAATATGGAGGCGCATTTCTCATGAACCACCAACCTACAACGAAGGCAACAGTAGCCATATCCGCCGGGCAGACCACAAAGTACGCATAGCATATGTTCACCAACATCAAGCATGAGTAGAGAATGATAGTGCCACGGCATATTCAGATGGGATCGGGAACACAAGGCATCAACCATGCAATCGATGTCCATATTGAGATTACAAATGGAACAATGATAAAGAAGGCGCTTAGTGTTTTTACCGCAGATATGGCATTTGGGATCGGTGTGATCAGGAGCCCCCGTTGTGAGAAGTTTAAGACAATGCCCATCATGAGAAGGATGCTCCCATGTCTCTATTATACTGAACACAAAAGCACATTTCTCGTGAACAGTAAACTCGCATGTACTGCAATGGTAGCCAGTGCGATCAAACGATCGATCGCAAGCATCGCATTCCAAACCACGATAACTTCCCCAGCGTCCTACAGAATGATCGTGTCCTTTTAGTTCCATATCGATGGAGAGAATGCAAATTGATGTTTGGGTTTTTTTTTTTTCCCTTTTTTTGATAAAGTGATGTTTAGGTAATTGCACTTTTGTTTCGTGTAATAATGTAATGGATCAATATTGCTCTTCCTCTCTATACAATTTAAATCAATGCGACGTACTTGTTATATTATATGCATTAATATATACGTCGACAAATCTATAATAATACAACTGGTGAGCAAGTAGCTAGCATTTGTTTAATTTAAACACTACTTGCTATCGATTGTCCCGCTCGGATTTTGTCTTTCGTGTGAGTTTTCTTCGATTTCTTTACTTTCTTATCTTTTCTCTTCCTTTTTTAATTCATTGATGACTAAATATCAGAAAAACCATTTCCCCGGGAAAAAAAAAAGATAAAATGGGAGAGTTGATTGTACCAATCCAGATCACCAAGGACAAAGCCAAAGGCATGACAGCTCACATTGATGATGGTATGTACCTTCGAGATTAGTCTTTTTTTTTTGTCATCTGAAGTTTTATTAAAAATTTTAACGGTATAATTACACAAAACCTCATTTTGAAAAACCAAGATAAACCACGAAACTCACTTTTAATTTAAAAATGCGAGAAAAATAAGTTGAAGGAACGATTGATAAACAAGTGCGGAATCAACTTTCAGCAATTCGTGGAACAAATGACAAACGATACGAATCAGGCCTTCAAACTTGGTTTGCATGTAGAAGTTAAATGTAAATCTATAGTCTAATTAGTTTTTCAAATTTTCAGAAACTTTTGCATTTGATGTACCAAAACGTTTATTTTTTCTTGAATTTAATTTAATATTATATTAAAAAAAACAAAAAATAATAAAAGAATCTAAACCCAAAATCTGTCGCCAGCGAACACAATTTTGACTTGGCGAAGAGCATTCGATGTCGTAGTCAACGATAGTAAGGTTAGTTTTTGCTATTACTTTCATCTATTTTTTGGTCTATGATTAAGGTTCAGGAATCTAATTATATTTTTTTATTTGCAGATTCGGATTGAAAATTGTCATGCTGCTTACATAATTAAAAAAAAAAAATTTATTAAGTGTATTTGTTGTTTGACAAAATGAATAATAAAGATTTAATAACAAATTGTTTTTCTAATTATTGTTTGGCAACATAGATAGTAACGATTTAATATAAATTTTTTTTTTTAATATTATCCCTAATTTTATTTTTTTAAATATTAGATTTTAGTAGATTGTTTAATGGCATAGAAGTGTAAATACAGTAAAAGGAAGAAAACAAATGTATTTTTTTTAAAACAAAATTCTTTTAATATACTATATTATTTTTGTTGAAACTTATATAGTAGATATATTTAGGGCTACATATCTAATGTTCTTCAATTCGCATGCTTACGCTTAGAGATTATTCGTTTACAAGCTTTTTCGTGTGCTGAGATTTGCCAAAGGTTATCATGTGTATTATTAATGTATAGGCACCAAATCTGTCTGGCACAACAAATTTGTTTCGTGTGATTAAGCTGTGCAGACCTCGCAGACCTAGTTCACGGTTTTTTTTTTGTAACCACGTTCCTAACATTATCCCCTAATAAAGATTAATGTATTAGTGTTTGGGTAGTTGCGCTTTTGTTTCGTGTAATAGTAGTGCGATCAGTTATTGTTTTTTTTTTTGCCTTGAAAATAAGTGGATCAATTATTGTTGGTCCTATATACTAATATCCATTGCTACTTGTTATATTTTGCACATTAATATTGAATCGTTGACGTTGAGAAATCTATAACAACATAACTAGTGGGCAAGTAGTTAGTCTTTTTTTTTTTCTTTTTTTTTGTGCAAATGTGGGCAAGTAGTTAGTCTTTGTTTAATTTAAACACTAATATTGATTGTCCCGCTTAGGTTATGTCTGCCTTTTATTCGACTTCTTTATTTTTCTCATCTTTGCTCTTCAACTCTCCAACAGGCAAGTTTTTTTTTTTTTTTTTTTTTCAGGCAAGTTTTTCCCCTTTTTAATTTTTTCAATTTTTAATTTTTTTTGGTCAAAATTTCTTTCAAATCAAATTGCAGAAAATTAAATAAACCAAAAAAAAAAGGTAAAAAAGGTGCAAACTTTGTATTCCATTGTATGTATCAATACAGATCATCGAGGGTAGAAACCTCGAGGGTAGAAGCCAAAATCATGACAGCTCACATTGAGTCGATGATGATTATAAAAGAAAATATTTCACATTGTTTTTGTTTCGTCGTTATAATGTTTCGAAATTTTTGTTATACTTTGCCAATCAATTTTGGGAAGAAATATAAAATACCAAAATATAATCGTATATTTATCTATCTCAAAATTAATAGTCAAATTTAGAAAATATGTATGTGAATTCATGCATGCCTTATTCAATACAATTAAATCTTTACACAAACTTGTTTTGGGTTTACGGGTTCTAAGCTTCCTAATTATAAAAATAAATAAAAATCCTTACACAATCGCTAAATTTTAAAGTAATTATTTTTTTTGCTAAAAAATTTAAAATAATTGTTTCTTCATAAATTTTCATTAATTATTTATCAGAAAAAATAATAATCTTTTGTCTGTAAAAACCTTTTTCCATAACACGCTGAATTGGAAGCACTAATTTGGACGATGACGTGTCTGCTTACTCGAAGAAAAACAACAGTAGTTTTCTCAACAGATTGTTTGGAGGTACAATAGAATTTCTATAAATTAATACTCGATAAATTAATAAATATGATAAATTAATAAATTTTGTCGGTCCCGAGTTGGGCCAGTGTAAAAATTAACAAGATTCGATAAGATAATAATTTTTTAGAAACTCTTATGTAAATATATGGTCCTAATAATATCATAAATTAATAATTATAAATCTTAGGCATACATAACTAAGGTAATTTAGTAAAATATAACTCAAAGTGAAAAAAAATTGGAATGTTAACATAATATTGAATATAAAGATAACAAAACATAAATAAATTGAAATAAAAAAACTCTAAAAAAATATAAACTTAAAATAAATTTCCTATTTGAAATAAAGGAAAATTTCAAAATTTATGGTTCGAGAAAAAATTTTCTATAAATTAATACCTCTCTAAATTAATAAAATTTTATGGTCCCAACATTATTAATTTATAGAAGTTTTATTGTGTTGATGATGTTGGAAGATTCTCAATATTGGTCAGCTATCACGGTTCATTTGGAAAAGTTAGGAAGAATACTGGTTCTATTCGTTTTTTTCTCTCTATCTCTGATTTCATGTTCTCTAAATTCAAAGACGAATAATTTAACAAAAAATATTAGGATATATCTGTCTCATGTTATCTTTGTAAATACGTTTCTTCTCTATTAGATTTCTAAACTATTCTAATTTATAAACTATTGACAAAAAAAAAGTGATCTTTAAAATAACAAAAAAACTCGAATCATAAATTATTCATTCATGAGTTTCTATCATATGACTAATACACTTTATTTTCCTTTCATTTCTTGATAAGAAAATAAAACTTTTCCAAAATATAATCCATAAAAGAGTGTCAGAACTGTGAAACTTGTTACCAAAAAAATAACTCGACCAGAACCTTGTGGTCAGGTGGTAAAGGGACGGGTCTGGAACGCCAACACGTTTCAGGTTCGATCCACCTACTGCGTGAAATTACAATACATTGTTCCTGGATACCCATACGGATATGGATCCGTGCTTTCGTACCCATATGCATATTCGGAAAGAGGGTCTATCTGTGGATTGCACCTCCCCCAAAAAATTAGTCTGGTTCTTCCATAGACCCGAGATTTACCCATGAATTATCAAAAATAATAATAATAATAATAACTCGAACTCGATTCGAAAATAAAACAATTTGACGAACTCGCCATTACACAACCAACCGGTGAAAAACGCATATCACGTATTCCTACAAACTTTTTGGGTAGTAAGTATACTTGTTATGATGGGCTCTATAGTGGGCCTATCTATATTTAGACGAATATTTTATTGGGCCTTAACTAGTGAGCTATCGGCCCAAACTCATTTTATGATATGAGACTGAGCTGTAAAATATTTCTATTTGCAAATCAATTCCCTTTACTTTCTGAAATCAAGTCCCTGCTGAAAATTTCCCGCTCCGGTGATTTTGCGGCTGATGGACCGACCAATTCCGACGACGGCGACTACAATGGACGGAAACGAGGATTGGGAACTTTACAACGACGATGGCTTCGTTTACAAGCGAAAGAAGCGACGCCGTATCTCCGGCTCAGAGGAGGACGCCGGCGCTGGAGAAATATCTAAACCGGCGGATCTGGAGTTTGATCCTGCGGTAGAGGAGAGGAATCGAAGGAGGCGGAAGAAGAGAATACTGTTGAAGCTCAAAAGAAAGTACCAGAGGGAGATCGAGCAGTGGGAGGTTTTGTCGAACAGCTTGAATGTTATGCAAGAGAAGGCAGATCGATTTCAAACGACGCAGCGAGAAGAGAGGTTATATGCGAACGAAACGACGTCGTTTCCAGAGTCTCGAGCTCGAGCGCATGGCGGAGAAGATGCTTTCACGACGCCGTCGTCTATGGTCGACGAACTTCTTTCTATGGTAATTAGGGCTTTGTCTTGCTCATTCGATTAAAATGAAATGTCCTAAAATCTCAGAAAGAAAACGTCTGGAAGTGCTTCGTTTTTACATACAAGTGGTCTTAAATGTTTGAATTGGATGAGGAATTATATCATGGTTGTTTTGAAAATTTGCAGGCAGAAGCACAGGAAGCGATAATCAATGACGTCTCAAACCTGTGCGAAGTTGCAGAAAACATATGTAGAGTGGAAGAAGAAGAAAGGAAGGAGTCATTCTTTGATCTTGCTGTATGGAGCTCACCAAATGGTCTAATGGCGTCACTTTGTGCGGATTAAGCCCTAAATTCTACACCTCTTTTCTGGTTCATCAGAACCTGCTCTGTACATTGTTGTGTGTGTTGTTTTCGAATTGTAGCGTAGTTTTCTGTGTTAGGCTCAACAATGTACTTAATTATGTTTTTCTCAAAATATTTAATTTGAATGAAAGGAAAAAAAAAGAGTATTCAAATCTCTACGGAATTTCTTTTTTAATTCCGTACCAAAATCCAGATCATTTCCGTGTTCTGTGAAACCTCAAGAGTTATCTAACAAATAATTGAACTAATTGCTTGTTTGATCGTTTCAACAAGATGTGTAACTTAAAATCACATTTGAGTTCATTGTTAAATGTATACGAATCTGCAAACGTAAATTGTGCATTGTAACAATGGAGCATGTTTCAAACAATCAAAGAAGTTGGAAAGTAGATGATAATTTTAAAGTTAAAAATTAAGGATTAAACAAGGAGAATTATTAAACATCAAATAAACCACCCACAACTGTACAAAGTTCCACGTAGAGACAGATGCCAGCGAAGAACTTGAGAGACTTTTGCTTTTAAGATTACCAGATGAGAGGATTTGATCTCTAAAACTTGTTTAATGGTCGTCTTCTTCAGATTCCCCTTGAGCTTCTGACTCGTCCCCAATATCCTCCAAAAGCTTATCAACATCAACTCCTAGTTCTACCAGCTTCGCGGTTAGCTTCTCCACTTTGCTCTCCTCTTGGCCCAAACATACTAACAAGTCGTTTAATTCGTCTTCGCTCTCTTTCTGAGCTTCCTTTCTCACTTCTTCCTTAATTGCTTCTATATCGGGAAACTCCATGGGATCTTCTCCTCCTTTCAAGGATTTCACTTCCTTCTCAAGATGGTAATTCGCTTGTTCTAGACTGTTGTATGCGTCCGATAGGCCTTTTAGGTCTGACTCAAGTTTCGCCGCCATGTTCTTGTAACCTGATGCCTCGGATTCCATCTTGGATTTTTCGGCCTTCACTGTCTCTAAACGCTGAGACGTTTCTTGGAGTTCTCGCCTGATGCTTTCCATCTGAACTTTCTCCATTACTGTACTTGCTCTTTGCTCTGATCCTTGAGATTGCTCATTCCTGCCAGAGTTTGCTACGTCTTCTGCCAAAGCAGCATTGCGAGCAAGAAGGTTCTGGAAAACACAGAGGTCGCAACAACAAGAAGCTCTTTCAGGCACATTATTTTTTCTCGGTTAACCTCAACAAATTTTTTTTTAACATAGTTATCATATAAATATGGAGACCTCTTGTATGCATATTGTTTGGTTTCCCACAGAGAATATAAGACCTAGTTCTTCACAATCCCATCTTAGCAAAACCTAATATGCTTACTCCTACACATCTTAGCAAGACTTAATGCTTATTATATTCCGTTGTAACAAGATGAAATGCTTCCTAATCCCGATATTTTAGCAGAATCCCTTAACTTCTCTTTCTATTTTCAAAGTTCATGTTACTTGTGAAGAGTCAAGATTTTTCTTCTTTTAATTACAATCAAACACCTAAATGTCATACTTTCAGATACGCTTATTGTATTGTACTCAGTAGCATAGACGAGTTGAGAAAGAGGTCTGTACCTGAATCTCCGAGCACTGTTTCTCTATAAAGGCTTTCAAGCGGTTAATGTAGTCTTTCTCATTTTCTCCGTTCCTCTGTTCCAAATCCGCCGGTACTACAGCCACCTCACTTTTTGGCCGACTATACACGTCCACGATTCTCTCTCTGATGTTACCTTCAAGGCTCTTCACTAAGCCTGTGAAACTAGGATCAAACAACGACAGGAGCATTGGGTGATCCTCATTCCCCTTATCCATCGCATCGGCCTCGTTCACATCCTCAATCTCTGCTTCACTAGGCGTGGCTGTTCTTGTCAACGGTTTATGACCCTGTCGGGGTTTTCTGGAGGATGAGAAGATGAAGCTACTCTGCATCTCTTCAAATTTCGAGAAGTATGATGTAAGCCCCATCTTCTGGCTCACAGCATCAACTACAGCAAAAGCATCTTTACCATTCTCATTTGATTTATTGTAGATGACGCATTCTCCCAGTAGAATAGACGCCAAGCCCCTTATGCAAACTGTTGCAGCTGGGTCTGCTACCAGCTCGAGCAGATACGTTAGGTGGTGGCGTGAATCTAAAAAGCACTGAACTGCAGCTGGACAATCAACAGTCCATGTGACAAGCAGTTTCAAAATGATCTGTTGAATATATGATTTCCCCAATGTGCTTGATTTCTCTTTGCTTTTCATGGAAGAAGCAACAGCCAGGTATCTCACAATCCTCTGAAAGAGAGGCTCTGGAGTTCCCATGGAAGGCATATGTGATTCAAGTACTATTTTTAAAGCCTGTTGAGTTTCAGAGAAGTCAGCCAGTGCGGGGACAAAAAGTACTGTGTGCACAACATAGTGTACAAAGTTATGGTGGCATTGAAGTCATTACCTTTTCCTTGCATTGAATGTTGTCCTTCAAAACATGAGAAAGAATGCTTGCAGCTCGGCAACATGTCTGTTTGAAATAAATAAATCTAAGTTCCGGAAGACATTCAGATTAATATCCAACAGAGAGACAAACACGTTTACCTCAAGATCACCATCAGTTTCACCAGAACAAAGGCCTCGTAACAACATACTAACACATAAATATAAAACTCTAATAAGTTTTGATACAAGAGAATTAGTTCAAAATCGCAGTGAGAATAAAGCAGTGAGATCCTTTCAAAACAAAACTGTAAAAGCTGCAGAAGAAAGGAAAAGAAGATAACACCTTCCAAATGACATGTTAACATCATCTTCTAGAGGATCTCGGGCGGTGGGATGTGGTTGAGGAATTAAAGTCGAAGCTAGCATTGTTTGACCCTCCCGATTTTTCTGAAAACGTTTAGAGAATGTGATTCTAGTTAAAGATGCACACAGGAAAAGTGACACTTCTGAGCATCACATACTATATTAGAATCTGCAAGCTCACATTAGATTGTGAAATAATAATACATAACACAAAAGTTCCAAACCTCACAGAAGGTCTTGAAAACATAATCAGCTGCAACAAACTCTTGAATACTTGACGTCTGTAAAATGATCCGGAGGATAGAATTGAGTGCAAGTTCTACTTGCCGATCTTCACCAAGAACTTTGCTAGCAAGTATATCACGGTTCTTAGGATGTCCATCAACCAGATCTCCAATGCATTTAAATGTCTAGCAGAAAAGAATCACAAAGTAAAAGACCCATTAGAAACTTAAGCTTACTGTAACTAGAAAAGAAACAGCTATAAGAAACTTGGACTTCAGACAACTGCTCAGCAATTGCCTTGATGACACAGCAACAATCTCTAGAAGGAAAAAAACTGCTAAATGCGCACTGCAACCAAATCAGTTCCACAGTCAACCTAGAGACAAGGTTAAACAGTAGAATTCTAGAATCTAAATGAAATTATTCAACTTAATGTCAGTTGCACAAATCAGAAAAGGAATTTTGATATACAAAGAAATATGAATGAATAACAAGAAAGGGATGGGACTAAAGTAAAGGAAAAAGAATTTGACTAAAGAAGATTTGCTTACCATGCAGCGAACAGCAACAGGCGCCAATTGGCTCTCAACACCCAACATCAGCAGGTAGTCCAGCAGTTTTTTCTGTTAATGAATCAAATATGATAGAATAAGAAACATATTCCATCCAGTTCGCAATGAGGAATTCACAACAATTTTATATCATAACAAACCTGAACTAAAACCGTTGTATTAGCCAGCTTGTTTGAATCTTTTCCAGCATCCAAGTCTGCACCTCCCATGATCAGCATATTGATTGTCTCCAGTGCACTAAGCAGATTAACAGTCTACTGGGATTTTGTTCATTCAGAAGGACAAAGATTAACAAAGTTGCACGAGCTGGTAAAATACACCCAAAACGCGAGAAGCACTCTATGATCTAACCTTTTGCTGGGTGAACTTATATGAAATCCCTCGCAGTTTTAGAATAGAAATGATTGGTTCAAAACCCATGGTCTCCCTTAGTAGTATCTGTACAAGTTCAAATATCAGCCTATGTGCATCTAATAAATGAAACTGAAAAATCAAGAACAGAAACAAAGCTTCAAAACCTGGTTTGATGAACTGCTGCGGAGAAGATTGTTCAACAACTCCAGACAATCCTGTAAAGAAAGAACAAAATTAGTGCAAATGCATGGACAAGGAACTCGAACTTAATCATATGCAGGCAATCCCAATGCATGCTGAAAATGCTTGCAAAACATTGCAGGAGGACAGCATATGGAGGTGTAAGTGCCAATAATGTTTAGTTCTAAATCAAAAGAAAGTGGCTTCTTCGCTTTTCCTTTTCCTTTGGCAAATTATTAACAGAACACTGAACACAAGTGCTATAATATATTTTTAATAGAGCTACTAGTCACCTGCACAACCACATCGCCATCTGACCCACCTTCCTCTTTGATGATGCGAAAAATGTTTTCAAATGCACCTTCAAAGACAACTATTTTTTGGATCTCCTACAAGTAGTTAATCATCTAGTGAGATCGATCAGATCCAATGGCTGCTCCAGCTCAAGGCAGCAGAAAAGGAACAGTTACAAATATAACCAGGAGGTCTAACCTCTGCTTCACGCGTCAAGTGTGTAAGAAGCAACAAAGCCTCGTTCCGGATTACCTGTAAGACAAACAACAAAAATTAAAGTTTAAGAAATATGATATTCATCCCTTCCCAGAGTTCACCATCTCATAACCTCCTATTTGAGGTTGACTGGAGGCTAAAGATACCAAACTCTTAAGCAAAGTAACAGCAAGATCATACATATCCAAGATATAGTTAATTGTTTACCTCCCTCTCCATTAGCATATCCATGAGTCGAGTTATACCGCGAGGAGTGGTCAAAATAGCTTCCTGCAACCTGAAGAGCCAGTCAAAAAAAGTCCCCATAGCATATAAATATAAAGATGACATACAGATAGTACTTCCTAAGATATATACCTGTTTTGAGAGTTCATAAGAAGAGCTGTCAAAATCTGAAGAGTGTAATATCTAACATAAAAATCGTTTTCCTCCTGCCATACCACCAGGACAACAAACCATATGATGCACACATAAAAAACGAACAAAACTGAAATATATTTTTTATTTCGGAAATATAGAGTAAACTCTAACCAGCAAACTCAAAAGAAGAGTGATATTTTCAGCTTCACGGGAGAGCAAGTCGGAGTTCATAAGAGCTGCTTGGACTTCAGACTTCTGTGCCCTTGCATGATCAATTGGCGTTAGAGCGCCCAGAAGAGTTTCTAAGGCACCTCGAACCTGGACAAACAACAAAACTATAAGTTGAAGAATAGCACAACACAGTAACATCGACAAGAAATTCAATAACAAACTCTGGATGATTCCAAGGTAAAAAAACAAGACATTTACAAGTGCAAATTTCCTAGTTAAGAATCTCATACTAGACCAAAATCCATACTGAAAGAAATTTGCCTTTATAAAACATTTTCCTGTTTCCACCTCCCATTTCCTATTCATTTGTCCCCTGGACTGGTGGATCTATTCTGGTTCTGAATTATCCATCTCTACAAAGTTTTCAAGGACTACGAAAATATAATTAAAAATTGCTACTCTCCCAAAAGTACGTTGTTTGAAAAAGGGGAAAAAATCCATATTTTCCAAACTTTGCTACAACGAAGGTTACCACATTTTCCATAAAGTGAGGGCAAGAGGGTGCTAGGTCGTAAGAGAAAACAACAATATGCACAACCTAAGCGAAAAACAAAAGACATATGACAAAAAGAAGATACAGCACCATTTCAACATCATCCCGTTGCTCCTTTAGGATGCCCACTATTACAGGAAATCCTGAAATGACAGAATGTAAAAATTACAACTTTGGATTTGATCGCACAACCAATCAGACGCATAACAGAGAAAAGACAGACACGTACCGGATGCTCCAAAAGCTAATTGAGCAGCATTACTTTCTGCAACAACAGACTGAAGTTCTACTATAGCAGTTCTTCTATCGTCAGGCAAGGTACCATTACTTATGCGATCCAGCAGGCGTTGAATGTAACTACAAAAATACACCTTATAAAAATCCAATGCCCATTTCTATAATATCTCAATATTTATAGGCCATGTTGATATGATTTCCGCGTTAGATAAAAAGAGAAGAATATGTACCTGTCTTCATTTGAAGATGGATTGTCTCCGAAAACCAGCCCGACAACCCCCTGTACAAGAGCTCAAAAAAATTTAAGAACAAGCAGAAACACCAAAAAAAACAAAATTGTAATGCTGCTGTTAAAGTAACATAACAACATGTCAAGAACTACAAGATGGTATGAAGCTCTTTGCCGCCTTCATGATTAGTACACTAGCAGTCACTCTCTCCACTTAAAATCATATCGAAATTGACACCAAGCCAATGCAAAACAGACTCCTCTAAAATTTACAGCAATTAAAAAACCCAGAACCAGAAGAAGCCAATGTCGACATGCATTCAAATCCGGGAATAAGAAGAAAAAAAACACCAGGATTCAATAGCCCGAAATTTAAACAGCTGAATTGACCTCGAAAAGATGCAACACAATTAAAAAAAAGAAAAAAAAAATCACCTTATAACGGGACGCCAAATCCATATCTCGATAGTCAAGAAAATTACCTGAAACAACAGAAATTGAGAAATTTCAACCAAATTAGAAACAGCAACAATGCATACCAACACAGAAACGGAGACGCAGACTACAAAACCCTAGAACTGCGAATTTTATCACACAGAGGAAAAAAATAACTGACAATGGCGAGAATCCAACAGCTTACAGACTATGCAGTACAGACAGGATCAGCCAAGGAAGACGAATTCTCCAATCAGTGAACCGCGACAGATCGCGCCAAACTCTCCCTCCCAGACTCTTTCTCTTTCACCTGGCCGATCTGTTCAAGCAAAGTCAGAAAGCTGATAAACCGTCCGATCGTCGCGATGAAATTATTTTCTCTATAAATGGGGCAAGAGGAAGGTCGATGACGTACTGTACTCTCGCCCGCACCCAATACTAGCTCCTAAGTCCTATCGAGCAAATTGGGCCCATTTAAGTCCTAGATTAATATGGGCCCATTTAAGTCCAATGAGCTTATGTTTATATTGTTCAACCCAAATATGTGCAACATCATCAGTGTAACTAACAAATCAAGAGTTAATTTGGTAGATAACAATGGAGTAGTGGATTATATTGAATTTAAGTACAGAGTAGTCTTGTGACTTAGTGCCAGTAAATAGTATAAAATTTATCATTATTTCCATTTATCCATTGGGCAAAATTTAATGCACTATTTTGTTGAAAGTATCTTTAAAAAAAAATATTTATTTGGTATTTTCGTGAATGTGTATATTTATATTTAGCGCGCCAACTAAAAATATAGAACTACATGAGAATATATCACATGTTTATATGACAAGTATAAAAAATGCTTGAATAAATTAGAATAACATCGTACGAAAAAAGCATGTTGTGATATGTCAAATATTAAACTTCTATTGAAAACTAACATGTTGTAAAAATAAACCACGTTTTTCCTAACAGTTAGATTATGGGTAAAATCATCCAATACGTTATCGTGTTAACTCATTGTTATTTATTCAATTTGTCACCAAATAATTCTCACCCCACCTAATTATTCAAAAATAAACGCCACTTATAGAGTTGAGAAAATATAAAAAAAAATATACGCACTCAACTAGCATGGTCAATAAAATTCAATGGTCAGTAATCAAGATTTGAATTGAACCAATCAATAAAAGATGGAGTTAAATTATACACTCGCTTACTTCAATAAACAAAAAAAAAACTACTATAAATATGATAATGATCGAATAACACGTCGTTAACATACTTGACAAAAGAAAAAGAAACAAAAAAAAAAACTAATTTGAAACTTGTGTTTACCTTTGGCACGTAAACTCTATGATTATGTAATTGTATCCGTATGCGACATTTTATTTGTTATCAGTCGATTGGACGGGTATATGATGGTCGAACATAGAAAATTGTTCACGTAATTTAGAATGTGTGTGCTATAAATATAATGATTCATTTGGTTTGTACCATAATCGTATTTAATAGCATCATTGCTATGTTATAACTTGGATTTAAATCTGAGGATAAATAGTTAGATGCTTATAATGTGTCAAAACTGAATTGGTCTTGTAAAAATGCTTAGCTTTTTTTTTTTTTTTTTTAACATAAAATGCTTAGCTTGTTACAAGAGTGAAAGACCAATTCAGTTTTCACACATTATAAGAAAGTTCAAAGTTTGGAACTTTTTTGTCGCCAACCATTATTACGAAAACAATCGCAACTAATATTGTAACGGGAAGGAATAAACGAATATGCTTTGAAAATGAAGTCTCAAAATAAATCCAATATGAGTGGTACCACATCGCTGGGGATGAGGGCATGTTCGTCGCACGTCTTCGAGACTCTTTAGTCTTTAATTTTTAATATTAGTAATATACAATTTCAAAATAATATAAAATGTAAAGTTACATCATCCACATGTGTGTATGTGTATACATGTAATTGGATTATTTAGATTGATTCTATGCTTTTTCTTTTCATCAGTTAGGCTATAAGCGACGACAAGATAGCACATGTCTTTTGCACATATTCAACTTTAATTAACAACTTGTACCACACAACTATGTGTGATGTTCAGTTTGGTGGATTTTACTATTCGAATCCTTGTCTACAAAATGACAAGATCGGTTTTGTATGGCCCGTCGATATACGAACCAATCAATGGTAGTTTATGCAACATAGAATATTATTATATTTTTATACAACATTTGTGTTCATTTTTGGAGAGTATGGAAAAATCCTCCTTCATAGAAGACACCTTAAGTAATAGAACATTTACGAATGTATCTGGCTCTATGTCCAGTTTGGATATGAATGTTTTTATCAATTTTAACGAAATTTAAGATCCTAAACGTCGGGGCTGACCATTATAATATACTATCTTATGGAATATAAGTTTACCGAAAAAAAAAAAAATCTTATGGAATATAATTGTTGTAAATGTTGTTAACCCTTGGCTTCTATTTGAAACCAATTGATAATAAGTGTATTAAATCATTATATTTACCAATTATTTTAGGTCATATTTCAATTTTCTGATATGTGGTTTTTGACATGATATTTGGGAAACAGGAATTTATTAAAAATAAAAATGCATTGCCATATACAAAATGTACAAAGCTTCGGCTTGCTTGGACAACAGGAGAAAAAACTGCGCGTCGTTTTTTGGGTCAAAATCGTTAAAAAAAAACTAAAAAGGAGGAGAGAACTGCTTGTCGTCAGTAATGATGCGCTGGCACTTGCCGTTAATTCACAAATCAGCACAAAGAGAATCCAAATCGTCGACTCACGTTTGTAACCCCCCACGCGTCAACAAACTTCAACCGTAGGATTCTGACGCAACCCAGAATTAATCCAACGGTTTTAACGCGTTCTTTTCTGTAATCTGTATGCTGAAACGGACTGTTTCTCCCAAAGGTCGAAACCTTTAAAACTCGGAGATTATTTTCATTTGTAATACTAATAAATTATTGTGGAGAAAATTAAAGGGAAATAGGAAATCTAGTGGATATTTATTGCCTTTTTGTCTCTTTGGATTACGAGATTCCATTCCTTAAAAAGGCTCTATAATTCGATTGATAATTCTTTTTCTCTCTCGTCGACAGAGATTGTAATATATAGGCTTTACGGGAAGCCATTAATTCGTGAGGAGTTGGAAAATTTCTCTGTATTTCCGTTTCTGGGTTCTTAATTTGGGGATTAAACGATTTCGTGACGAAAAACATTAGACGAATCTGTGTTGTTCTCGCAGTCAAATCATGTCCGATGGATACTACAGTTCGAAGAAGACGGATGATATCTGCGAAGATGTTTGTGGACAGGTTTTGTTCTCATGTTTTTTTTTTCTTTCTTAAGACACTTTGAAATTTTATTAACTTTCTTTATGAAGTTTGTCTTTTTAACCTTCATGGTGTTCGAGTGATAATGAATTTCGTTTTCAAGAAATTCTCCATGCACTCTGAAAAATCCCAACGACATCTTTGTTCCGATTTTGTAATTCCCTTGAAGAATTTAATCGCGAAAGCCCTTTTGTCTCGGGGTTAAAATTCACAGTTTTAATGTTCAAGCTATTTTCAGAAGATTGAAAATTGATTATACTCGTATGTTTATAGTAATCGTATCGAATCCCTGGTAATAATTTACGAAAACTCTTCTTTTTTTTTTATAAATAAATTTATATTTTAATTGGACAGATTGTTTCTGTTGCTTGAAAAGATCTTTGAATTTTTCCTACAATGATATAAAGTATGATCTTCAAAAAAAACCTCAAATTGATTTTGTTGTTCTGGAAATGGTGTTTATTTTGCTTCATCTAATGAATCGTTTTTCTTTATTTTGTTGTGCAGCAGGGATCAAAAGCAGCCGCAACAATCTCAAGGCTTAAATGTGTTCTTCGAGGTTTCGACCTAAGAACCTACTTGTTCCTCTTTGTGGTGATGCCATTTGGTATCTTCGCAATCTATTTACATGGCCAAAAGTTCACTTATTTCTTCAGACCGCTCTGGGAATCACCTCCAAAGCCGTTTCAGACCATTCATCATTACTACAATGAGAATGTAACAATGGAATCTCTCTGTAGTCTTCACGGCTGGGGAATCAGAGAATCGCCGAGACGGGTTTTCGATGCGGTTTTGTTCAGTAACGAGAAGGATCTTTTAACGGTTCGTTGGAAAGAGCTTTATCCTTATGTGACACAGTTCGTGCTTCTCGAATCCAACTCAACGTTCACTGGCTTGCCCAAGCCATTGGTTTTCAAGAGCAATAAGGATAAGTTCAGCTTTGTGGAGCCGCGGCTAACTTATGGGACGATTGGAGGACGGTTTAGGAAAGGGGAGAATCCGTTTGTGGAAGAAGCGTATCAGCGAGTTGCGTTGGATCAGCTTCTTAGAATCGCTGGCATTGAAGAGGATGATTTGTTGATAATGTCGGATGTTGATGAGATCCCGAGTGCTCACACAATCAATCTTCTGAGATGGTGTGATGATATTCCTCCGGTTCTTCACCTTCAGCTGAAGAATTACTTGTATTCTTTCGAGTACTACGTCGATAGCAAGAGCTGGAGAGCGTCTATACACCGTTACAGTCCAGGGAAAACTCGGTATGCTCATTTCCGTCAGAGCAATGTTATGTTAGCAGATTCAGGATGGCACTGCAGCTTCTGTTTCCGTTATATAAGCGAGTTTATATTCAAGATGAAAGCTTACAGTCACTCGGACCGTGTCAGATTCTCTCATTACCTGAATCCAAGGAGGATTCAAGATGTTATTTGCAAAGGAACGGATTTGTTTGATATGTTACCGGAGGAACACACATTCAAGGAGATTATTGGCAAAATGGGACCTATACCTCGGTCTTATTCAGCTGTTCATCTTCCTTCATACCTGTTGGATAACGCCGAGCAGTACAAATACTTATTGCCTGGTAATTGCAAAAGAGAAAGACAGACAGGGTTTATATGATGAACACATTGAAAGTGTTCTTGTATAGTCTAAATTAAGCTTCAGGGCGTACTTATTCAGATTCTTGAGATAAAAGGTGCAATCTTTTGCCTGAATGAGGAGAAATTGAAGAAAAAAAACGTCAAGATTGTATGATACTTTGTCAGGAAGCGTATATAAACCGAATGATGGATTCAGATGGTGGGCTCTGAGGATTTTTATCATCAGTTTCTTTTGATACAGGAGGGTTTGTGAGAAAAAAGAAGCTTACTTTGAGTTAGAGCTGCACAACACTTCCCAGGTTTTTTTTAACAATGGGGGAAAAATGTTGCTGCTTAAGGCTGATTTAGTAGTATAGATGTTTTAGGATCCATTTGATTATATGACAATTTCTCTGCGGTTCGTTGTTCTGGTTTTATCAGTAATTACTTCATTCTTATTCATTTTTCATCTATCAATTAAGCCCTTCTTTGCTCCGATCTGATGTCTGGCTGCTCATCAATTTTGACTCAGTATGACATAAACATCAACTTCTTGCTTTCATGTCTTATCTGCAAAAAGTTTTGTTCTTTCGTGTTGTTATTGTTGTTGTTAGGTTCTGGATTGTTGTGAGCTTATCTTTCTTTTAAGGGTATTTTTGGGGCCAAGCAATACTGAGAAGGATGTTGATGAATTGCTTTTGATTGCCAACTTAGCAATGAATCAAGAGGCAAAAGGAAGCCTTAGCTTTCAAGTTAAAACTAAAATATGTTTCATCTCCAGAAGGAATCTTTTACGAATCTGCCATGTGTCTCTGTTATTCATGAAATTGCTTTGTACGGATTCCCTTTCGACTTCAAAGAGGAAGTTACCTTGTGGAATACGTATAGTATGATAAAGCCAATCTCAAAAGTCGACTTTTACGAATTCGTAAAGCAATTAGGAGAAATTAACAACAACAAAAAAAGTACAACTTTTGGCTGGAGACGACTGTTTTTTTCTTTTCATACAAATCATCTTAATTTGCCACTGCAAAACCAGAACTTGAATTACAAATGCAGTGAACAGAGCTTTGGCTTATCATGTTCTTCGTCTTCCACTCTATCATCACAATCCGAAGCTAACAACAGAAGTATCAGCTTTCAATATTCAGACCAGAGTTTTAACATCTTCCAGTTCTCATTTAAAAATCAGAAACCAATGATGACATATATAAAAAATATCAGAAACTCTGTGATCTCATGTTTTTCATTTCTAATCACTATCCCAATCCTCATCCCTCTGTTTTCCACTCTTCGTCTTCGAATTGTTGATACCATCTCTTGGACTATTATTGTTCTTGAATCTTGATTGTTTAGATGCCGATATTGTCCTGTATTCATCTTCGTCCTCATCGCTGCTCGAAATATAATTAGCCGGTGCATCTTCTTCATCTTCTGAATCCCACATTGTGTTATCAAGATCACTCAACACATCTTCATCACTCCTCACTCGAGGTCGAGGATCGGGGCTTCTTCTCTTAAAATCCTCTCCCTGCCTTCTTGTATTTGATCTCGCTCTATCAAATCTCTTTGGAATTTCATCATCCTCAGAATCCAGTTGATCACTGCCATCATCATCATCGTCATCACTATTGTTGGATCTCCTCTGGCTACGTGTATCCCTTTCATTTCTTCTAAAGCCATGACTTGGGTCTCCATAAATACGCATTTCAGGTCCTCTGCTTCTTCCTGCAAACTCCTCTCGGTTCCAATACCTTATTCTACCAGATTCTTCTTGCTCCGCAGCTTCCTCTTCCTCCCACTCCTTGTCTGCTGCATCTTCTATCTCAGCTATGAATCTGTCTAGCTCCTCCTGGTCACTATCTTCATCACCCGGTTCTGATTCTTCTGTATTTACGACATTAGTCCCTCGTTCTGATTGTTTATCTCCATGGAAGACATACGGGCTTCCTTCTTTTTTGTCGATAGCATTGAAGAACGTTGAGGCCACTCTCTGGATGCTAGCCATGGCAACAGGATCTTCGGGGTTAACACCCATTCGCCTTAGCTGCTGTTCTGTTTTCTTGATGTTCAGCTTCTGGGATTCAAGCGCTTGTTCAAATCTTGCTTTAAATAACGCCTGCAAAACATAGATACTTATTCATACCATATACCAAAACAATTATTAGAGCAAGCCACATTTCAATAATTCATAAATCCTAAACCTAAAGATTGTCTGAGCCGATAATTCGGGCTTGAACATCATGTTAAGAAACAATATCCTAACCCAGATAGTCTAGATCAACCAAAGTCTGAATCATAATACTGATATCAACTAAAGTATCATTCGTTAACAACAAAAGCCTCAATTTCAAGGAAGAATCACGAAACTGAAACTGTAAATCGAAGATTTATACTGCTTTACCTTTCGTTTTGTGAGGGTATTGACAGGGATTAGGTTCTTGGGCTGCCGGTAGTTTCTACCACGGAACATGATAATAGTTTTTACATTATGTATATTTATGACTACCCCGCCACTCAGTCTTGCTATCATGGTCGCCATCTCTTTGATCTTTTCCTTTGGAAAGTTATCGCAACAAACTTGCACTGTCTCATGAAACTTCCAGTGCATATGCATATTTTGAACCACTCCTCCAAAGACTCCACGAACACCTACAGGGACGTAGTTTTTATTCTTGAAACCGATTTTCTTGAACGCTTGGATCTGCTCGGGTGTGAAAAGCTCGGGATCATGCACCGGAGATGGCAGCTCAGGAAGATCGTACTTCTTGAGTTTTTGCAACAGAAGCGCGACTTTCTTCTTTGCCTACATCATATACAACAAACAAGAGCATTTCAAGAAAAGCAAAAAGAAACACCAGAAATTCAACTCCATATCGACATAAAAGACATCAAAATTTCCTATAGGAACCACACTTTGACCCAACACTATCTCAACCTATTCACAGTAAGCAATATCACACATAAAGTCTCAAACTTTAACAAATAATGAATACAAAATTACTGACACAAAAAGACAAACTCATCGCGTTAATATTGATCAATTGCAATAAGGTCAAAAGGAATAAGAAGAAGTGAATGATATACCCTTTTGAGGTTGTAAATAAGCCTTTCTTCATCAGTCATGAGTTTCTTCTTCAACTTTTTAGCTCTCCTAATCTCTCTTAACGTCTTACCAGACTCTTTCCGCATTCTACTCTCCACTTTACTCCTCATGCTCCTTCCTCTCGATGTTGACATAGCTCGAGACCATCCCTTGAATACTTGATGCACCAATGGCAGAAATGAATTGGAATTGCCTTCACTAGAGCTATCAGGCTGCAGCATCACATTGCTTGTAACAGGATTCGATGACAAAATCAGATTCCTTCCAGATCGAAATCCGAAAACCCGTCAACAAAAGCAAGAAGAAGATTAAACGCCATGATTGCTCCAAAAAGCGGATAATAAATTTCAAAAAAAAAATACGATAACAAACCAATCATTCGAGGACAAAAGCTATAAAATTTGGGGAATTTAAACCAATCTGTGAAATGGGTATTCGGTAAATCTCGATTGAGATGGAGAAAATAGGAGCAGAGGTGGAAAATGGGTAGAGTTCGAATATGAAATTACCTGCAGGAATCGGATTGAAGAAGGGACGATAAGGACCATTTACAAGTTCTCGAGCAATGTCTCGAGAGATTCCTCGATGCAAACATCTGGCTTCTGCAAGTGAAGCTAGCAGCAGAGAGAAATGGCTAAATTTTCTAGCAGGAGAGAAAGAATTCGTCGAGGACCCGTAAGGGTTTCAGGGTTTTAGAAGACGATCTTAAACGCTTATGACTATATTTATTGTTAATCTATGACCAAGCAACAAAGTCGTTGTAGTATAGTGGTAAGTATTCCCGCCTGTCACGCGGGTGACCCGGGTTCGATCCCCGGCAACGGCGTATTTTTATATTTAAACCTTTTGACATTTAATTAAATTTACTTATATAGCCCTGTCACTGAAACATTTAAAAAAAAAAAAAAATGTTTCTGAGTTCGATATTTTCGACTGGGAATGCAAATACACGAAGAACAAATTTTGTCGTTACTGTGATGTAAATTCTAAACTATTTATCATTCATAGAATAAATATATTACACCTTGTTTCATAAACACTTCCTCTTGTTTTCCTTTACAAATTACAGCCAGAATATATAAATCGATCATCTATGAGCAGCAGAAGAAGAAGCTTCCTTTTGTCCGTTTCTCTGACGTATCAGCAGTGTTAACGGTCTGACCAGAACCATCTTTGTCTCTCACAGCCATCAGAGAACAAGTTCCGGGAGATTCCGGTGACAAAACTACGTTCTCCGACGAGAAAACTCGTCTTACCGGAGGAGGAACGATCTGTGGCGGCGAAACAGTGGAGAGGTAATGGAGGAGCATCTGAATTATCTCCGTGAAATTTGGCCGTTCGTTAGGATCTTCTTTCCAGCACGAAGTGACGATCATCCCTAAATCCCCTGGTAAATCTTCTGCACTCGGCCTCAAGTTCTATCGTAAAGACAAAAAAACAAAGTCCAAACAAATTAGTCGCAATGGCGATTTCCAGTATCCTGATACATCGTCGTTCTTGAATCACATTCTTATTCAAGAAACGAACAACTTCGGCACAAGAATCTAGGGATCATTCAAATAAGTAATGATCAAATGCAGGGAGACCATAGCAGAGATTCAATGAATCCATTTAAACCATTTGAGAGGTCAGTTATGATTACCTTGAATGCAGCAGCATAGGCTGCTTGTAGATTAGACATGCCTTCAAATGGTAACTTGTTGACAATGAGTTCCCACAAGACAATGGCAAAGCTGTAAGCATCTACTTTATGGTTATAGTGTTTCTTCTCTCCATGCCTTAATGTAACCGTACTGTAAAGCTGTTTCATTCATTCACCGAGATTTCAGAGCAAGGCAAACGCAACAATTTTCTTTTCTTTTCTTTGCGGGTTTAGTAGTGTAATATAATTACCTCTGGGGCCATCCATCGGTATGTACCAGTCTCTGCGGTCATCATCTCAGTTAATGATTCTTCTCTAGCTAAACCAAAATCAGCGAGTTTTACGGTCTTATGATCCGCGGATAAGATCAAATTCTCTACAAAATGCAATAAGATCATATATGCATAAGTTTTCCATATATGCTTACAGAAGTTATGGTTTGATTTTCCGACTTGTTTTTTATTCGAATTACCTGGTTTGAGATCACGGTGGATGATTCCGTGGGAATGTAAACATTCCATTGCGCGAGCAATGTCAAGAGCAAACGCTACAGCCAAACGCATATCTAAACGCTTTGGCCGCAAGCTCACTAGATATTTACGCAATGTACCGCCTAGTAGAAGCTCGGTAACTATAACCATCATGGGTTCTTTGCACGCTCCGATGAACTATATAAAATCGATTTTCAAACGTTTTTGTGGTTATGAACCGATACTCGGTTAGCCAAATGAACAGGGTGTGGGGAAGAGAAAGGCGAAACCTTGACTAAATTTTTGTGCTGGACTTTAGACAACATTGCAATCTCCCTCGCGAACCGGTTATCTCTTTTGGCGATCTCTTCAGGGGATTCTCCTCTTTTAATAATCTTAATTGCCACTGTTTGGTTTCTATACCTAAACAAAGAAATTGCATATTCAATCAGTCAAATACTTCTCAAAACTTAAAGCATCTACAAGAAAACAGATTATTTCAGGATAGTGATTCATGATTAACAACACAAAGGAGCACTAATCATAACATAAATAGTACAAAGATTAAACCAATAAAAGCCTAAAAAGTGTTTGATTCAGACAAAATGTAAGCAGAAACAGTTCTTAGATCATTTTAACTCAATCATCAAACTGAAACAGATATGCAGAGAATAAATATCTTCCCATAAAAGGTTCTCTTGTGCTTCACATACGGGCAGAGTTAACTTTTTTTCAAGACCAAGTTCTTATTCAGACACAATTCTTCAGCAACAGTTCTGTTCTGAAAATACTCGGAAAAACAAAAAAAAGACAGTTTTGTATATGTTTGTACTTTGTTTGAGTAGATTTGAAGTCAAAGCTTACTTTCCCTCATAAACTTTGGCATGAGCACCTTCACCGATCTTGGGACCAACAAAGAGATGACGAGGATCAACGAGCCATTTAGGATCCAATTCGAACTCTTCGTTTGAGTAAAACCCACTTGCAGATCCCATTTTCCACAGACAACCCAGACAAAATTATAATTTTGAGATATATTTTTGTTTCTGACACAAAACCCTAACTAGAGAGATTTATCAAAGCCGGGCCCTTTTGATTGGTTAATCATTACGGGTTGGGTAGAATTTTGGAATTGGAATTGAAACTATACAATCAGATTAGAAAGAAGATGCTTTTTTGGTGAATATAAAGCGAAATCAAGGATTCCCATAAATAGAGAACACAGAATAAAGAAAACCAGAAGAAGAAGACGACAATCCCAATTCGTCAACTACAAAAAGAAAATAATCGTTTGGTTCCTGTAATAAAAAAAAAAAACTGCACGGAAAAGGTGGGAATTTGAGATTGCGATAGAGATATGAAAGGGAGAGAGAGTTAGAGAGAAGAACAATTGAGGAGGAACTGAAGTTGACACTGGAACTGAAGGAGGAAAAAAACACCCAGATGGAGAATTGGTCAAAATTTGATGATTCGTGTTCGTTTGGTTAAAGATTTTGTTAAATTAAAAGTTTCTTTTTTAGAACAAAAAAAAAAGAAGGATTAAAGAAATCGAAAGTTGTTTGCTTTTTCCGCGTAGGCGTCAGTGAGGTGACAAGAAATCTCCTCACCTCTCTCCAAGAAAACACTTACAGACGCGGAAGCACACCCTCGGGTCCTTTTCACCCTTCTTTCTTAGTTTTTTTTTTTTTTAAGTTTCTTTGTAGAGCATAAAACTAAGAAAATAAAACATCAAAACAATACTAAAGAAAAATACATTTGATTAAATAAATTGCAATAATATACTTCTCTTCGAAACGATTTTTGTAGGTTCGCCAAATTAAATCTGCATCCAAGACGTCGAGTTTATTGGATATCAGTAGATTTACACATGAATATTTATCTTTTTTGGCCGTCATTAGACCACAATGGATCGGTTTAAATGACCAGGTCAGATCCCAATCACTGAAAGTCAAACTATTTACGTGAAAAGCATGGTGTCAATGGACTTAACCACCAAACTACAAACAGCTTCTCTTACGCATAAATGATTTAATCACTAGCAAATAGATAACTATATGTTTGTAATGATCGATTGTTGGCTTTTTGGTAATGTTAAATTATGCGAAAGTTTCCAAGAAGTTGATTGACGACTTTGGATTTCATGCAAATAGTTTTTATCTTGAAACAATAATATGGTCATAATAGTTTTTGGAATGACGAATGGAAAAATTCCTCCGAACATTTTGAAACATTTAAATTAAACAAATACGATGGAGAACCGAAAAACGGAAATGAAATCCGACCCGGTTTTGATGTGAAGGAAAGAGAACTCTCAATTGATACCAAACATAAGGATTGGATCCTCTCGTAGTCATCTCTTACATATCACCAAATCATCTTCAGTCATCTTTCTTTTTCATTATGTATAATGAAGGGTGTATTTAATAGGAATTATATGATCTCAATTTGTAGATCGGATTTATGGGAAATTGGGTCAAATCGTGTTTAATTGCACAACAACAGGCGAATCGATTGCAAATGTGCTTTCAACAAACAAAACGTAACACATGGAACTTTTGAACCAAGAGCTTATGTAGTTCGGGAGAAGATATGTCTTGCATGACAGAGCTTCTCTGTGCACTAGTACCTATTTAGTCATTAAAATGCCGATTTCATTTTACTTTAATTTGCCTAGCCGATTTCATATTTTTTTGATTTTGAAAAACAAAATTATAGACAAGTTTTTTTTTTTTAAATCTGTAAGTTGATTACTGAATCAAAGATTGTGCTGAGTGGGTGGTTGGAGCTAACTTTAGTTGGAGTTGCATGAATTCTAGAGCCCTTGTTATATAGACTTATGATGGTGAAGAAAAAGCTAGAAATAAGACCAAAACTGAAAAGTGTCAATAGAAAATCAAAATCTAGTCGGTGAGGTAACGAACCAAAAGAATCAGATAGGTGGGATCCATTACTTACGACCGTCCTTCTGTACTTTGCAATTTTTTGTATCAGCTTCAACTTTTATTTTATTTATTATTTTTTTAAGTCATTCATGAAAAATTGTTTGATGGTGTGTATTTACATCCCACATTTTCAGATTTGAATTTAGATGATGGCATACTAATAAAAAGTAAAATCCTAAAATCCATAAATAGATTTACTTTTTAAAAATATTAGGTTAGGTAGTACATAATCCAGAATGTTTTTGCAATTTTAGTTGTTGTTTGTCTTCTGACATATTTAAAAATAAAACACTAACAGTTAGTTTGTATTTCTTTGGTATACAAAAGAAAAAAAAAAACTAATCACGAAACAAAGAAATTTTTTTTTTGGTATACAAAAGAAAAAAAAAACTAATTACGAAACAAAGAAATTTTTTTTTTTAAGAAAAAAATTGTTTTTAATAGAAAAAAAGGATGAAAAATCATCAGGAAAAAAAGAAAATAAAGAATTTACTGAAAAAGATTGTTAATCAAGATTCAAGAGACCCCAAGTATTAGTTAAAAAAATTGATTTTGCAGTTCTCGTGGTTAGGCAATGCTCGTACTTTGGACATATTACCAGCATGGGGAAGAAACCCCAATGACAAACTTGTTTTTTTCGATAGTGTCATAGTGACGTAGAGCAGGCCCGAAACAAAAAACAAAAAACAAAAACAAATTGAACTAAATCGAAATTACATCAACCGATCCAAATTGTAAATGAATTTATTTGGTTTTCGTATTTATAAACCAATTCGATCGAACCCAAAGCGAACACACAGGATTCAGAAACAAAAGGCTGTGTATATTTTATTCAAAGCAAGAGAGAATACATCTCAATCATGTATTGCCAAACCGATATTACCCAGCAGACTTTGGTTATGCGGTTCCTAAAGAACATTTTCGTTTCCTTTACTGCTATAATATGGCTACCAAAAATAAAGTTTTATCATTGTTGTGTAACTTCTTCTTGAAATGTAAAAGAGGAGGGTGGCTCTTAACCTGACCTCCTGTAAATGCTGTAAGCCACGGCTATGGTTGCGACAGCCCCAACTGCGGCAGCTCCCAAGAGAACCTCTTCTTTCTCTATTGACCTGAACCAGTTTAGCTTCACGGATCCTTCTTTCTTGACTGGCTCTGGAGTTTGGTCCTGGCAACATGAAACCCCGTTTACACCTTGGCAACAACCTCCTGTGAATCCTTTCTTCTCCACAGGTTCGCGTTCCACTACGCTGTTTCCGTTCGGAATTTTATGCCCATCCTCTATCTCTGCTTCCTCACCCTCGGGTCTTAGTCTCATCTGGCCCCTGAAAAATAAATTATCTCGGTAAATTGTGTCGCTATTTGAAAACAGGAATACAGCGTTGAATGAATCTGAGAGGTCCCTCGGCAATGTTTTTTCAAAATAAACAGTATTTTTTAGATAAACTGAGTTAGTGGATGGTTATGAGCTTCTTAGTTCAGCAAACCAAAACCTCAGCCAAAATACACATTACATGTTACCATTTGCTGTCTCTACGCAGAAACTTGTTGACTATGATTCTAGCAATACGTTGCAGTGTACACATAATACGGAGTTGCAACATTCATTAGCAAACAAAAGTTATTTTGAAAAACAGTTTTGGTTCCAACACGAGGGTATACATCTAGTGCAAAGTTTACAAGCATGGATGTCGGTATAAAATTAATACTATAGACGAGGAAATGTTAAGTTGTTTTAACATAGACATATCTGCAAGAAGCTAAAACCAAGAAGCAGGGAAAAAGACCTGGTAAGGTTTTGTATGATTTCTCCTTTAGCAATATGCTGATCAAGCATTGCAGGCACGTCATCAGGAGTCACATAGCCATACCTGCATAATAGCAAGATCGTTTGATGAAACATAAGATGTTACAGTTCAATTTCTTTTCTGAATTATACAAGCAAGTTGGATTTGACATTTTCTTACCAATGGCCAGAAATATTTCCAGCTGAATCAGGGCTGAAGACGATCAAATTTCCAGCATACTTGTGCCCACCGATATGAGAACATGGCTTAACGAAGATTTTGTCTGAGAGTCCACGCGAGCCTATCTCCTGCTCGAACTTCTCAATAAGAGCTGGTCCACAAACGCCACATCTCTTGTCCCGGCTACCATGAGCACACACAAATACAAAGGAACCTGATAACTCTTCCTGAATCCCAGAGGTCCATGGTTTTCCATTAACAAGCACATCTTCCACAAAAGCATCCACATCTGTGTCCTTAAGTGTCCTTTAGTAACAGCAACAAGAAGAGAAAGTGTACGAGGGTAAGACATAATACTAAGATTTCCAGAAATGGCTACAAGACCAAGAACAACGCAGCTATGGAACACCAATAACAGAGTAACATAAACACCTATCAACAGAACGATTAGAAAAAGGATTTTCATCTCTATAATCTGAGTATCTACATTTTCTAAATCGCTCAGTTGTGAGACTGTCCCTAGAAATCAAACTACCAAGCACGAATTCGAAACAAGGAAGCCAAGTCCTAATTAAAATTTTCCATAGAAAACAAAACCAAACTAGCTGAAAATCGAAACTCACTTGTATCTGATCATTTCCGGGAAAATCAACACATCGCCATCCGATTCACCTCCACCGCATACTGTCAGCTTCGTCTAAGACAACAGAACACTCAACATTCAGCAGCTGGAAAGATAATTCACACCAGAAAAGACGAATCTAAACGTTTGTATACCTCAACACCGAAATCAGCTTTGCGATCCTTGAACGACTTAGCGAAATGCTGCGGAAGACCTTCAGCTTCGACACGAGGGATCCAGGTCTCGTGACTCTTGTAGCAAAGGAAAACATGGCGACCGTACGGACCAACGGAACCGGCGAGGCTACCACTGTACATCTCCTGCCGTTTAAACCCATACAGCTCGTCTTCCGAGACCGGCACAGCGTTAATGTTGTTCTCTACTTCCGCCATTGAAGAGTACCGCGTCTTCTTCTCGCTTCCAAGATCGAGGGTTTCGCAGAAGCAGATAGAAGAGAGAGAGTTGAAGAAGCGAAGCGATCGAAATGAAGGTGTTAATTTCGTTATCATTTATTTTCGAAAAAAGAAAGTTTCGTTTTTATCATTTTTCCTAAATTCTGTGCGTGCATCTGAACAACCGTCGCTCCCATACCCACGCAAATTGGGCCTGAAATAAAGTGACTGGTCGGTGAGATAAGCCTTCTTACCAACCCCCAGCTCACAGACGGAATTCGTCATTCGTACGGTAGCTACCTACCATTCTACTCGTCCGTTAAACTGCTTCCATGACAGACGGTTACTTTAGTTAACCGAAGAATCTTTTATTGTTTTAATGTTAATTGCTCTGCTAAATCATCAATTAAGAACTCCACACGTAATAATACCATTTTTGCAAGCTAATTGTCTGACTAGTATTACATAGAGAATAATCATTTTGCTTTATTTTTCTTGTTTTATCTTTTCTATGAACAAACTGCAAACATTTCCTTCTGTTTATTTTTAGTTTTAGATTCCTTTTGAGAAAAATTACAAAAGAAGGAAATTCGTCACATTCCTAGCCAAAATTAAAGAGGAACATTAATCTATTTGCGATTGTAAAAGAAAATCCATTGATGATTAAATTTACATTTCTATATTTGAAATTTTGAATATATGTATTGGAAAACTAGGTACAACCTAACCATAATGTGAAGAACAACAACAGTTAAATCATTTGCTAAGAAAAAACACATCACCACAAAATCTAGACAAAGCCAAAGCAAAAACTGATACGCCCTAATAAGAACGAACCAAGAATGAGAAGGAAACAAAAAAGACAAATCAGAAGAAATCAATTTCCAAATAATTACCAGATGGCTTCACATCCACAGTAGGTGGCTTATCATGACCACCATGTCCTTGACTATGACCATGACGAAGACTGTGACCATGGTCCATGGCTTTAACCGGTTGAGGAATCTGAGGTGGACTAGTGCATCTGATCAAAGCCCAATTCACGCTTTGGAAAAACGGATGTTGCTTAATCTCAGTGGCTCCTCTCCTATAAGCCAACCGATGCTGAGGCTCTTTCACCAGCAATCCTCTGATCAAGTCTCTAGCCGCAAAGCTCACACTCGGGTTCTCCGGAAATCTCAATGGCTGTCCAACTACATTGAACAGCGTCGCTCTGTTTCCTTCTCCTTTAAACGGAGTTTTCCCAAACAGAAGCTCGTAAAGGAAAATCCCGAAAGTCCACCAGTCAACTGCGCTTCCGTGGCCTTCTCCTTTGATAATCTCTGGCGCTAAGTACTCGTGTGTCCCAACAAACGACATGGACCGTGCGCTTGTCGGTTCAGCGATTAGCTCAGGGAGTGGTCTGACTTGGCGTGTTGCCTCGTTCGATTTCTTCTTGTTCTTGCTCTTGGACAAGAATCGAGGAGTGAAACACACTGGCTGGATGCAATCTGGCTGAACAATGCAGTTTGGTTGTTCTACGCAGGTCGGCTGAATGCAGTAGCTTGAGCTTTTGGAGTCAAGGGTCGTGGTTGCTGCGAACCGGACCAATGTTGGAGAGACTGCACATCTCAGTGAGAGGTCGAAATCGGATAGCATTATGTGTCCATCTTCACGAACCAAAACATTCTCAGGCTTCAGGTCTCTGTATATGATCCCAAGCATGTGTAGATACTCCATGGCTAGAAGAACTTCAGCAACGTAAAATCTACAAAGAAAACAGCAAAATTGCAACTTTCAGCAACAAGGAAACATTAACCGCGAAAGCGCAGACACAGTGTTGAATAGTTTTACCTGGCGGCGTGTTCCGGGAAGTATTTTCCGGGCTGTTTTTGGCGGAGAGAATGTAAATCACCACCGGGACAAAACTCCATAACCAGACACGAATGATTCTCCGTTTCGAAATGCGAGTAAAGTGTAGGCAGGAACGGATGGTCTAATGATTGGAGTATCTCTCTCTCTGTCTGAGCCCTCACAAGCTTCTTCCTCGCTGCAATCGCTGCTTTCTCCATAACTTTCACGGCGAAACTAGCCCCTGTTCCGATCAATTCCGCTAAGTATACCTTCCCGATGTCACCTCCTCCAAGCTGTTTTATCAACTTGAAATCTTTCGCCTCCAGAGACGACCCGACCCGAGATCGAACCTCCTGAATCGCGACCCATCGCTTGTCGTTATTCGCTCTGTGCGGCTTGTGGGCTGCGTTGCTCAAACCGCTCGAGCTGCTCTCGTCGCTTACATCACTCCCTGTGCTTCCTCTATATGTCAATATACCCGTCTTCTCCAGATCGATTCCTCCTACGCCGATTGTGCTTGCGCATTCGCTGACTTCTGTGTTCGTGAAGCTTTGCTTGGCTTCTGTGTAGAGTGGTGCTGTGTAGAAAGTGTTCGTTGGGCTAGGATAAAACCTCGGCTCCGATTGTTTCTTCATCCGTATAATCGAGATTGGTGTTTGAGATTCAGCAGAAACAGAGGATTCAAAACTTTCTAAAACTTCAGGGGAAGTTTCTGGTATTAACGTCTTCAATGGCCGTTCCGATTTCTTGGTGCCTCCTCCGTCTCTGGAATCGATCGAAAAAGATGTAACGGAACATTTGGATTTAGTTGGAGTGTTTCTGGTTTTGGACGATGAACCAACGCAATCCACTGAGGAATCCATTGAAGGTGTTCGACACAATTCCTGAAAGAAGGTTTTTTTGAAAAAGTAGCTTTTAGTTTTTCTTTCTGTTAATGGCGATACGATGTTTAACTTCAAAGCTGAAGAAAGAAAGCGAAAAAGTGTGAAAGAAAAAAAAAACAATTTTTTAATCCAGATAAAAGAAACCCAGCAAAGATTACGGTAACGATAACATGATTCGTCTAAATTAAACAAAAAAACTCAAATTTCATCAATGATTAGGGTTGCTTAAATTCAATCAACGACCAATCTCAAGTAAGTAAGTAACCGCCGAGAAAATACAGAGAGAAAGAAAGATGGAAAAGAAAAAGGTTTCGAGTTGATTTCCCGCGAAATTTGCCAATTCCCAGAAAAAAATGCAGAAACAGAGAAGAAGAGGAAAGAAATTAACACCTGATCATATACAAATCAGTCGTTCTTTTGAAGAAAATTTATTTCTCACTGGAGAAGGAGTGAAGTGAAAAACCAGCTTTTTGACGTCGATGAAAAATCTTTCTTTTTCTTTGACGAGTTGTTCAAGATCCGATCCGATCAATGTCCGAGAGAGAGAGAAGAAGAAGAGATTAATCGATTAAAGAAAAATATTGTTGCCTTTGTTCTTTCTCTCGTTCTTTTAGGTATTTTTCTTCAGGTGAATGAGGAAGAAAAAGAAAAGGGGGAAAATTTAATAAGAAAAATCGAAATCTGTTCGTCGTTTAATGGGAAAGTTTTAAGCAACTTTTTACTCTCTCGATCTTGCGATGTTCCCTCAAAAGCAATGTTTCTTGTTTCTTGCTTCTTGCTTTTTTATATATTTTTATTTTGTTTTTGTGTAATTGTTTTTCTTATGAAAAAGGCTAATTACTGTAATTAAGTAGGGAGCCGCTTCTAAGCACTAGTTAGTAGATTATATTATACACTCGTAGTGTATGAGTTTTCGTGTAATTTTTTTGTTATTTGTTATTTATAAGCTAGTATAAAGTTTGAGAATTAGCACTATTTAATAGTAGGGTCATAAACTCATAAACACACAAATTGTAGGGCCACATTAATTCTGGGCATATTCGACGAATCTAACGTCCCAAAATTTTAAATATGATATCGACTAATGTTCTTAATGTGAATAATCCAAACTTTTGTTGAACGTGGCTTCGATTTTACGGTTTGAAACTCCATAAAGATTTAAAAAGAACCAAGAGAACATTAGTTTGGCTAAAAATCCCCGTTATGGTAGATTTTATGACTATATGATACAAATTACTTTAAAGTATTCAAGAAAATGTATATAGGTCATTTTTTTGAATTTTCAAAACTGTATAATCATATCATCCGAATTAAAGCTTAATTTATTTTTAATCATTTTCAATTTGTTTAATTTTGTGCGGTTTTGATTCACTAATTGTGCCCAATTTTGCTTTAGTTTGGCATTTGATATTGGGATAACGCAATGCACTAACTATTGATTTATGTATAATTGATAAAAAAAAAAAAAAACAATCTGTGTTGGATAACCCTACGCATTAAACTCTTAAACTAAAAATTTGTGCTTAAAAGGAAATAAATAAAATAAAATAAAAATAAATAATTTTTGTAAAAGTATAAAATACGAAACATAATTGTGACAAGGCTTATCCATTTTCATAATTGATTGATTTCAAAACTCCATATGCAATTAATATCGATGCAATAAGATTATACAAGGAATCATAATCATTCGATATTAATTGCACCAATGCAATTTTGTTGGTACAAAGTATTTTATATCACGAGACATGTCCTCCTAAGAATTCGAGATGGCTGGTACATTGAACCACTGATATTAAATTTATAATAGCATTATTATAAAACTACTATGTTCTTCTCCATTTCTAGAATATTTAGTTTAACTTCTTTCTAAAGTCCATTAACTATTTACTTTTATAATCAATTGCTGACAAAAGTATTAATAAAATTTGGAAGAGATAAAAAGAAGTTTTTGTTTTTGAGTTTTTGATAGATAAACCGATCAGTAATTAATAGTTATTAATTACACTTAAGAAATTGATTAACATAATGAAGGAAGCGGAAGTTACGACCGAGGTGCAGCCCAAAGCCTCACATGGACGCACGTGAACTCCCGGCAACAGCACGTGGACGACGGCTGTCGTCGTCCTCCGGCGCATTTTATTAACTTGCGCTTCTTAACTCCTCGTCTCAGGCAGCCGTCTCCCGGCGCATTTAATTATCTTGCGCTTGCAAACTCTTCGTCTCTTGGGGAGGGCAGTAGCGTAATTGTATGAAGACCACCATGGCCTTTTATCAGAGTCACATATTGTTTTAAAATATATATATTGGATAGAATAGAATTATGAGATAATATATGAATGAGGCCATTAAAATTTGATGTGACAAATGGACCCTAATTGCCTTAATAGACTTCGATATGGGGTCCAACATCAAACATGAATATAATACTATTTTGGAAGTTTGGTTGAAGTCCGATCACTTTAAAATATTGCTATTTCATTTTTCTTTTCCAATTCAAAATATTAACGGGTTTCTAAAGTTTGTTACCCACCCCATCCGGGCCCAAACTCAACTTCATGCTTTAGGTTGAATAATGGAATGCGAAGTATTAGGTGATGTAATGTTGAACAAATTCAGAAGAGATGGCATTACAAAGTTGGCGCGGACATATCAATCCAATCTATCAAATTGTAACCAAATTAAAATATGAGTCAAAGAGATGGATACAAACTACGTGCGGTGACATCAAACGAACCGAAACCAAACTAAAACATGGGTCAGTTAGATCAATACTTATACGTTCTTTTGGATTGTCCAAAGAAGATAGCAAAAAAGAGGGTTAGACAAGTGGTGGAAGCTTGAGGCCAGGCCCGGTCCAAAGGGGAGTGGCAAAGGTGCAATGGCCCAGGGACCCAAATATTTTGAAAAAAAAGTATATAAGATAAAAAAAAAAAATCTATGCCCAAGGGTCTTTATTTATGTTGGACCGGACCTGCTTGAGACCGTTTAATGCCGGACCGAGAAGCTGCCTTGGTAAGCAATTAGCTATGATTCTGATGAAGACAGTAGTTGGGGAGATATTACAAAACTATGACATTCAAGTCATCAAATTAAAGGACAGAAGATTGAGCCACTTCCTGGTCTTATTCTTCGCATGAAGCATGGGCTTAGCGTCACAATTACTAAGCGAGATTCAGCTTAGTGTAATCTATTGTAGATTTAATCGGAGTGTGAAGCATAATAAAAAGATCAAGAAGGATGGTCTTCGATAAATCTCTTAGCTACCTTTATGTATTTTATGATCGATGAGATGATGAATCTCTAGCTTAATATTGTGTATTAATGTCTGCTTAATAGTTTTCTTATGTGACCTTTGTATTCTATAATCCATTACTAGAATCCCTTTATGTTAATTAAATAGTCGACATATATTAAGGTAGTTGAAGCAACTTGAATGTTTATTAGTCATTTATATTAAAGTGTAACTACGTTTAAAAAAAAAAGGTAGTGTGATCTATATAGTACAAACTAAATGACACAAAATTATGAATAAACTCACACTTTTCATTATCCACAACAATATATTTTGGTGCGTTAACATAAAACTATGAAAGCAAACAAATTGTTGAAATCAAAACCTCTCAAGACAAAACAAAAACCCATAATTTTTTGATTAAAGAATCTATTCTATGTGATATGATAATGACTTGAGAAATTAAAAAAACAATAAAAATGTTAAACTCTTTCAATATACTTGAGAGCATATATCGTTTTAATGGCGTCGTATAAACAACGTCTCCAAATCTGAAGGAGGCACAAAGTATTCTATACCGATATTGCTTCGGCACTTCAACGCCGGTCGGCGTTTCCTTGGTGCAGGCGGACATTTCAGTTTCTCCGACGTCTTTGCTTCCTTTGCGGTTGGTGTGATGCAGTACCCTTCGCTGCCATTGTAGTGTTCTTCTTCAGCTCCTGTTTCTCTCTTTGGGCTTCTCAATTTCGTCTTCACCGGTTTCAATGAAGCCCGAATAGAAATTTCGGCAAAGACCCACTTCTTCCCATCGGTGTCTAATCCTCTATCGATTAGAGATTTCTTCGAAAATCCCATCTTGAAATTTAATTCCGATCAATTAGAGATTGAGGAGAGCACGAGGAACAGAGACTCGTACAATGATTTGAACTTAACAAGAAGAAAATGAGAGAATCGGAGGAAGGAGAGTACGAAGAAGAAGGAATAAGTGGAAAGTATGCGAAAGATTTTCACTTTTAAAGACAAGTCTTTCCTTCTGTAATTGCTTTGCTTCCTCAGGAATTTAAAAGAGAACGAAGCTTTCAGAGGAAGATTAAGTTAAGCCGAGGAAAGGTTAAAATCGGAAATTAATAATGTGTTTCTGCCCGGGAAAAACTACGGGCAGTCTTTGTGGACACAAATACACAACGGCTCTCTTTTCCCGCCAATTTGTTTGGAAGGCCCCTATTTTACCCACAGTCGTAACCGAATTACTGTATTATTATTTGATGTTTTGATTTTTTTTTAAATAACACATCAACTTTGAGAAACAAAAAATTGAATTTGAAGCGAACCTAAAACAACTCGAACCGAAATTCAAACTCTTTTGAATACTAATTTGACGAAGAACCGAATTACAACATACATACTCGTACCAAACCGATTTACAACGATTTTTTTTCATTTTCTAAGGTGGAATTAAACCGAACCAAAATCCAGATTCAAAACAGTAAACACTCTTAAACATAAAAACGACGTTAACTTGTGCTTCACTAACACTTGCCAACAAAATAAATAACTTGTGCTTAACGAAATCAACGGAAAACAAAGCTTCATTGGTGTATTTTTCCATCACGCCGCTCCTTGTCATCACAAACACAAACCCCACCGTGAGTATGTGCGAAACCGCCGGACTCAACCGGCCCATCGCTGCATCACCGTCGTCCTCTTCTTTACCGCCTATTCTGTCGCAACGCAAACGCCGTGTAACACGAAAAACAGAGTAACTTCCCCTGTGGGCATCTGACGAGTTAAATAGAAGAAGAGCAAGTCGTGAACTAAACCCGAGACGATGAAGGCTACCAAAATCCCCGAAAACAGAGCCCACCCGGACCTCAATTCCACGCTCAGAAACGGTTGGTCGGAGAATCGCCCGAACCATGATATTCCACCGCCGACCCCATAAGCCTTGTAGAGATGTGGCTAAGTATGTATCAGTAGAAGAATGTGAAAACTGATTTTTCTCATTAATGAAGAACAACTCGTTCGTTCTTATACAAGGCAAAACTCTAACTAACTTTGGTTTACACTAAATCCATGTTGATATTATCTTTTCGCAGTAACGGCGTCGTATAAACACGGTCTCCAAATCTGGAGGAGGCACAAAGTACTCTACAACAACATTGCTCCGACACTTCAACGCAGCTCGGCTTTTCCTTGGCGCCGGCGGACATAGAAAACACCCATTTTTCCCCATCGGTGTTTAATCCTCTACCGACTTGAGTTTTCTTCGAAAATCCCATATTTTTTAACTAATTCCTATCAATTAGAAATTTCGGAGAATACGAGGAACATAGACTCGTACAGTGTTTTAAAATTTACAAGAAGATGAGGAAGGAGAACACGAAGAAGATGGAATATGTAGTGGAAAGTACGCGAATGATTCTTACTTACTTTTGAAGACAAGTTTGCCTTTGCAAATTGCAGTTGCTTTCTTCCCCATGAATTAAAAGAGAAAATGAAACTTCCAGAAGACGATTTAAGTGAAAGTAAAGGAAAGGGTAAAATCGAAAACTAATAATATGTTTCTGCCCGGAAAAACCACGGGGCAATGGTCACAGTCGTTGTAAGCCTGTTTAATGTCGTCATTTAGGCCCAGATCTCCGAGCCAAATGGGCCAACATATTAAAAGCCTTATCAGAAATTCAATGGGCTTTGAAAAGATGGAAATTTACGGACTTTCTTTTGATTCTCTGCATAAATTGGTCAAAGAAAAACATTTTTGAGTTTTTGGGGGAAAATTAATGTTCCCGCGTGAAAGAAAGACCACACCGCCTAAAAAAATCGAAGAAATAAGGATTATCCCGCCGGTTCCAGATCTTTAACATTTTCTCCCCGGCAAATTCTTCGTTAACTCATTTCTCTGCCGCTGCTCTCGTCTCTCTCTCTCCCTCGATTGCAGAGAATCTCTGATGGAAAACTCCAGATCTAGATCCGTCTTCATCGACATCGGACTAAGAGAGCTCAACGGATTTCGAGGTATATATATCCATACAAATGCGTTGCGTTTTTCGATCTTGTAGCTCTCTCTTTGACGATTTGGACGATTTTCAGCTTCTCCTGCTTGTTCTGATTAAAACTCTATATTTGTGGTTTCAGTAAGGAAGCGACCGTTCTTCTCAGATTCCGAGCTGATTTGCAGAGAAATAGCCGGTGTGGCTGTGGAACACGACGGGATTCGGACTCCGCCGTTGGCCGTTTCCTTTTGTAAGGTATGGTCTGGTTCAGTTGATTCGTAATGCAATTCCAACCCTAGATCCAATCTCAACGCTCGATGAAATCTTCTGATTTTATTGTGCATTTTCAGAAAACTATACCCCAATTATATTCGCCTGTGATTAGAATCACCGATTATGTTAAACGTACAGAGTAGCCGGAATTCCCAATTATTCGCCGTGTCAGATGAGGATGGCCACGTGAGCTTGTTTAATTCGAGTAAGAAGTTTGCCTCTTCTGCATCTCACCGAGAGAATACAGGTATTTATTGTTTCCGTTGATAACCCTAATTTTTTTCTGGGCTAAATAGAATACTAATAAGTTGTGTTTGTTTTAAATGGAATTATGTGTAGAGACTGCCAGATTCCGTGACTGGGTTGCTCATTATAATGCGGTCTTTGACATTTCTTGGATCAAGGTGCGCCTTTTGCTTGGCATTGAACTATATAGACGTTTAATTCATGAATCTTTTCTGGAATTAAGAGAAGCTCATTTGATGTGAACTTATCACAAATTTATTGCAGGGAGATAGTTGTCTTCTGACTGCTTCTGGTGATCAAACTGTAAGTAGTGACCCAAGTTTTTTTAATTGACTAGTTTGTGAGGATAAAATTATGACTCCAAGGTTCATATACACTTCCTATTAACGTGGATGCAGATTAAAGTATGGGATGTTGAGGAGAATAAGTGCACTGGAGTCCTTATAGGACACACAGGAACAGTAAAATCAATGTGTTCACATCCATCAAATTCTGGTTTGTTTCCTGCAAATTTCTCTCCTGATTTACTAATTAATATTTTTTTTTTTCAAGATAGCACTAACTCTTGCTGTCTGCAGATCTTCTTGTCTCTGGTTCGAGAGATGGATGTTTTGCGCTATGGGATTTAAGATGTAAAAGTAGCTCTCACAAAGAGGAATTTTGCATCAAGTAAGTCCTTCTGTCTAAACTTAGTTGTGAAGATCTTTTTTGGCTTTTCCTTAAAACCATCTTTATACTTGTTCTGACCTTCAAACAGCTCTACTGGCATGGTTAAAGGAGCTCATCTATCTCCTCTTTCAAAACGAATCAGACGACGCAAGGTTTCTCCTGCACATTCCTGACTCTTCCATTCTAATCTATTTATCCACTCTTCTCCTCTTATAGCTTCGTGATTTCAGGCTGCTTCATCAAGCATCACCTCTGTGCTTTATCTCAAGGACGAGATCACAATTGCCACTGCTGGAGCACCAGACAGGTACTTGCAAAACCTTTAGTGGGTTTATGTGAAGATCGTCCTACACTCCTACTTCTTAAATCACATAGCAGTGTTGTTTACATCCTTTGCTTTTTTTTTCTTGTGTCCTATCAGTGCCTTGAAATTTTGGGACACAAGGAAGCTGAAAGTTCCTTTTACTCAAGCATCTCCGCAGTCAGACCCAACAAACACTAAGGTAAGCTAAGCTAAGCTGCCCATTCCTAGACTCAGGATAAATCACATGTTTCTTCTGAATGGGTTAGAAGTGAATTAGTGACTGTGTGATTCAAATGGAAACTAGATTAATCTGTATAATTGTGGTTTCAGGAAAAGAGATCACATGGCATAGTATGCTTGTCCCAGGACTCAAGTGGAACCTTTCTTACAGCATCATGCAAGGACAATAGGTTTGATGTTTAAGATTCACACTCATTAACTTTTCTTAGCGATGGGTCTGCACTATGAAAAAATCCAGGTCTAACCAAATATGTTATTTCTTTTTCAACAATCTGTTGCAGAATCTATCTATACAACATGCTGCAGCTTGACAAAGGTCCTGTACAATCTTTCTCTGGTTGCCGAATAGATTCCTTTTTCGTAAGGGTAATGCCTTATTCACAATTTTCTCTTCAATCACACAGCTGATTTGTTTTTTATAACAATATTCACCTACTCACTCGCCATTAAAATCTTGCACTGCAGACAATGATTAGTCCTGATGCCGAACACATTTTGAGTGGTTCAAGCGATGGTAATGCATACATATGGCAGGTTTGAATTCTCTGTCACTTAGTTTGACATTTTTCTAATAAATCAATGATCCAAGAATTATCTATGCTTAAAGAAGCACTGCAATTTCAGGTTAACAAGCCTCAAGTAGATCCTACAATCTTGAAAGGCCATGACTTTGAAGTTACCGCAGTAGACTGGTAACTCCACTTCACCGACCCTTTTCTATTTCTTGTGAATCAATCACTCAACAAGAAGAAACAATAAAAAAAAAAAAAAAAAAAAAAAACCCNAAAAAAAAAAAAAAAAAAAAAAAAAAAAAAAAAAAAAATCCTCACTCTTAGTTCTTTCTTCAGTGCATCCATAATTCGACAAGTTGGTTCCATGATAATAACTAAACCGGTGCCAAATATCTTGTGCAGGTCTCCATCAGAGATTGGGAAGGTAGCAACAGCTTCAGATGATTTCACGGTAACAAAACATTTAATATGTTGATAAAAGCAAAAGGTTACTCTTTTTCGCCGCCCTCTGCTGACTTCATGTCTGTTCATAATTAGGTACGACTGTGGAACATAGAGAACAACCGTTGCTCAAAGGCAAATGAAACAGCGTCTGCGTCTAGAGTTAAACGGAGAGTAACCGCATTGTCAAATACTGAAGCCAAAGAAAGGTTTGAGATGAACAGAGAACCTGAGAGTCCCCAAAAGCATTCACTGGATGCTGATTATACCAATAATCAAGCAATGCCTATCATCAGAACTCCAGAGACTCTGAAGAAGAAAATATCATCATCATCAGAAGAAGATAAAACATGCGAGAGATCTCCAGAAATCGCGTTCAACAGTCCATCCTCTGTTCTAAACCCTCCTTCCTCTGTCAAAAGGCGAACCATTAGAGATTATTTTCTCGTCACTCCATAATCTCTTTTCCAAAAGATTATTGTACAGAAATTTGTAAGATTTATTAGATTCAGGTTATATCTGAAAGTTTTGCGTAAAGTGAACCAGGAGCTATTAATTCAGACAAATATTCAAACGTTTATTATGTTAGTTAGGATATACTCATATCTGTTATACATTTATTGTTCTTGGTGATGGTAGAGATCTCTAAACGTTTCTCTTAAGAAGCAACTCAGTTGTGATGACATCGTGCTGTTCTATGAATTTAAATAGAAACTACGTGATGTCTCTACTCTTTCAACAGCAGGGACTGCTGATTTCTATGGGCCAATATACACTTTGAGAGTAGCCCAAATAGGCCTTTAGCCGAAGCTATTAACTGCAAACTACTTGAACTTAATACAAGAAACTTACTTAAGTTTTCTTATCTGTTAAAGTTATCAAACTATTAATACTCAATTACGCTTAGTTTCTTCTCTATATTTCATTAAACAAAACAGAAAAGACGAATGATAAAATCGAATTGTAAGTAAGATTGGACACCACTAAATTGGGTTCGATGTATATATATATATGTAATAAGAAAAGAGGTGCATTAATAAAATAAAATTTGATCAAATAATTGTGCATATCAAATGATTGTTGTGGCCATACTAACACTTGACTTGCAATAATTCCGTCGACATCTTTTCCGTATTATACATTTCTTCAACAACCAATCCACAAAGTCCCAACTTATGATTACTGAATCATAAGTACCTTTGGTTTAATGATTCATACAAATTTGAAATCAAGCTAGATACGAATTATTCTCAAAAGTAGTCACAATTAATAGGATCCATTCAAAATTTAACCGATCATATCTTATATTCTTGTTACTAAAATAATTCCCTTATCACTAATAGGATCCATTCATTTCGAGAAATTCAAAGTAGTGTCAATTTTAGTTTTAAGTTGTTTTTTGTTTTTTTTTTTTTTTTGAGAAAAGGATTTTCAAGTTGTTGTTAATGTATCAGTTTTAACTTCAATTGTTCTTATATGATATACTAACATTTTAACCATTTAGTTAGTTTTCATTGGTACACAGAACTTACCAGATTATGCACCGATATTATTTTCTTGCTCAAAAAAAAAAAAAAAGGAAAAAGATAAGGTCGGAATCGAGCAAGAATTTTTGTTATTCCAATTGAGTAGCAAACCGACTTCTAGGTGCATGTACATGATTTTTTTTTTTATTTTTTTTAGTATGGATATATAATTCAGCGAACACACTTGCCTTCTTCTTTTTTTGGGACGTCGCAATTGCTTCTTTTTTTTGTCGACCCACATTGGCTTATTTATATATATATAAAAAGAGGTTAATAATATATTTTTATTCGCCAGCGCCAGGCCCAATTTATATGTATAGGGATATTTGTACGCATGCGTATTTAAGTGCTTATTTTTTGGATCCGAATTGGGCTTTTTCTTTTCCTTTCTTCGTTTTTTCTTGTGAGTTTCATATCATTTTTTGTACTTTCTTGTTGAACATTTGTATATAAGTACACACTAAAATCTAATCAGGAAAAAATACTGTTATTAGAAAAAATACGTAAAGTAATGCTTGCCAATGATTGATTATCTCATACAATCATTACAATCATTGGTATAATCTACGCACATGCTACCAAATATTGCACTTATACTTTTACCAAAAAAAAATAAAAATTGCTCTTATAGAATTTGGTGCATGTATATATGTTTATGGAAACAATAATGCATTCATATAGATCACTTATCATCTTTTTGTTAGTTAAATCACTTTGGATTAGAAAGGATACCAACTACTTTGTTTGGTAAATCTCTTAGGCTTTAATTCGTTTGGATGATTTGTCTAGCTGAGCATGCACGATGATTGATATACATATTGCTAATTTGCTAAATTTGATTATAGGGACTATAAATTTGATAATCCATCGTACACACATGTATTAATGATATAAAATAAAATATAAACATTTCAATAGAATTATCGAACATACAACATTTTATAATTTTATGATCAAATATTTTTGTCTTTATATCTTTCATTATTAAACTAAAACCTTATAAACAAACAAATAAATTTAATGGTCTTTATGTAAACATATGCGAAAACACTGATTTCAGAACTAATTTTTAAAGTGATATAATGGCGGTACAGTAAAGAATTTTTGTTTTCTTCAGAAATTATGTTTTATTAATTGAATCTATTGAAGCATATTTAGATTATATATAGAGAGAGAAAATGCACTATAGACAATTTGTTTGTATTTAAGCATGTGGCTCAACCATCAGGGTATGCCAAAATTTTGAATAAACAAAACAATTAATTTAAAATTTTAAAAGTTAGTAATTATTTATCAGAAAGATAAACAGTAAAATTAGGAGGGGTTATATGTTAACAGTTAAATTCAATCAAACAACATAACAGTACACATGTCGGATTTGCTCAGATCCTCAACAGTTCTGATGTCTTTGTAAGTTTGCCTCCCAAAACCTTCTGAAATTTAAAACAATATATGAAGAAGTGAACCAAAGACTTCACAGACAGCGGAAAAAAAAAAGACTCCACAAACAGATGACTTTTTTTTAGCCAAACCTTGTGAAAGATAAAAAAAAAAAAAAAAAAAGGGATTAAGCCTCAGAAATGAAGTTGCAAAATCTGCACTGGTCGAAGAGCTATTTAAGTTTTGGACCTTTTGGTTCCAGATTCTTTTCAAGAAAGCAATTACGAAAACCACCAAAATTATGTTCCCTCATTTGTTAGGTATTAGCCTACTAGTTTAGGTTTATCATTGGTTTCGTAATGTTTCTCAAGTAACCAACGACATTGAAATTAGAGAATATAAATGTCCGAGGGCTATTTCAATTTTGTTTCCTAAACTCCTTGACGAATATATCATATTTGAAAACTTGGATGTATGGTTTAATATCATTCGATTCTTGGAAGAAAATTTTCTTATAAACTAATACAAAAGAATGTTTTTCTTCAAATTTAATAGGAAATAAGCTATGAAAAATGTTAAAAAAATTTACTGAAAAACTATTAATTAAATGGAGTAAAAATTGCATTCGACCAAAAAAAAAAGAGTAAAATTTGCCACGGTTAGAGTTATTCCTTTTTAGTTCACTATTTTCGATCCTCAATTAATTGAGGCCGATTTGTCTTTTTGCAATCTCATTATATTCATTATTCATCTTCTTTCTCTTTCTCATACCACCAAAAATGCCTTTTGCCCCTCTCTCTCTTTTTAATCCCTGTCTCTTCTTTCTCTCTCTAACTTTCCCCTTAGAAACTCATCTTTGTTTCCAACTAGGGTTTCCTCTCTAAAAACAACAAAAAGAATCCCAATAATTGAAAATCTTCTTGAGGATTTTTCATATCCCCTTCTTATAGTGAAGACACAAAAGAGAGAAACAAAGAAGATCAAACCATTCTGAGAAGATATCAAGGGTCACTTCCTTTGCTGCTCCATTTAAAGGTCAGACCAAAAGTGTTTCATTATACACAGCCAATTCACACACACACACACACTTGCATAATATATATGAATGCTATTATTATGTTCATTGATTATATAATATAAGAGAGTTTCGATCATGAAGATTTGATCACTGATCTTGAACTTCCGAGTTATAATTGGACGACGACCTTTATTTACAAAAAAAAAAAGTTACAATTGAACGTTCAATATGGATTTCATGTCTTCTTATATATATTTAAGGTACCATACTGAAACACAAACCCTTAAAGTATATAATAAAGCTATTTAATAAGGTCATAGATTCAAGAAATTAAACCAATACATATGTTTTATAGATGTGGAGAACTCAGAGTCAGGGAGACAGAGAGTTCTGTGAGGATAAAATCAAGAAAAGCTGCTAAACTAAACGCCAAGAACAAAAATGTATGGTCAAGAGTGTTTGATTTGTTCGAGATTAAAAGAAAATTATTAATAAAAAATTTCCAAGCAAATGTTTTCAATTTTGCATTGTTTTTTTTTTAATTTTTAACAAATTTGATGGCACATAAATATCCATATATAGTATAACACAAAAGCCATGTTGTTGACAAAAAAAATCTAGGTCTAGTATGTATAGTACGAAAAATTACTTATACCACCTTCTTTAAAATCATTATGCACAATTTTCACATTTGAATTGAATGTCAAAATCTTTGAAACCAAACTGTCTTCTTATTTTGAAAAGAACATGATCCCGTCAGATTTAACCAACCAATACTCTAAAACGTAAAACCAGTGTGTGAGTTACCTTCAAGTCAAATGTAATATAGCAACACCCATTTTCTTCATATTCCTATATATGGAGATCAAATGGACGCCTTTTTTTTATGTGCAATGTATCTGCACAACTAAATATATAACTTCTCATAATCGTATTGTATTTTTAGATTCACCAATACACTTAGATTTCACAGTTTGTACTTTGTACATATATATGTATACATTAGGTTTAATTAATGTCCCAAGATTTTATAATATGTAAAACTAGTAAAATTAGAAAAGAGTGTTGGGCTATATGTGTTTATTTTTTGTTTGAGATAATAATGAATGTTGAGGATAAAAAAACTAAGAACATCATACGTCTTATAACCAATTATATTGATGATGAGACAGTTATTGCTAGCTACCAACACAAAATGGAAACAAAATTTCGAAAATGTATCAGTTTTTATAATGTGTACGTAGTCTACCTGTACATAGACATATATATTGTGTAAAAGATATTAATGTATACAATTTCTATGTGAATTTCGGAGAAATCCTAATAAAATATGAGTACGTTATTTACAATGGCTTTTTTTCATTTCCGCAACTGAAAAATCAGGGGATATATAACCAAAAATGTCGTCATCGTATTCAAACTACACAAACTCACCGTGCGCGGCATGCAAATTCCTCCGGCGAAAATGCACGTCGGACTGCGTATTCGCGCCATATTTTCCGCCAGAGGAACCTACAAAGTTTGCGAACGTCCACCGGATATTCGGGGCAAGCAACGTCAGCAAGATCCTCCACGAGGTGGCCCCGCATCAAAGGGAAGACACGGTGAACTCGCTGGCTTACGAGGCGGAGGCGCGGCTAAAAGATCCGGTGTATGGCTGCGTTGGGGCCATCTCGGTGCTCCAAAGACAGGTCCTGAGGCTGCAAAGGGAACTAGAGGAGACAAACGCTGATCTCATGAGGTATGCAAGCTGTCTTGGCGGTGAAACGACGTCGGCTTATGGTGGGCGGAGGGGTTGACTGGTCAACGGAAGTTGATTAGTCATCATCACTCTTTGAGAGAATTAGCGGCGGAGAAGTATCAAGAGAGAGAGAGGATGGTTGATGTGATGGAAGTGATGAGGATATCTTCCTGTGTATATGTCGATAATGACATGCATGTATGTATATATATATATATAATATATGTGTACGTTTATTTGTATGTATATACTTATGCGTATGTGTAATTTAACTTGTAATTTTCATGGGAGGTCAAAGGATATTCTTGAATATGTTGAATATGCAATAAGTAATTTGTTGTGTGGTTGTATTTGGCAGCTTAATCTTAACTTCTAAGTGTGGAAATATAGGAAGGCAATGTAACTTGTTTTTAGTAGACTATAGAAATTTAAAAGGCAATGGTAGAATTTAGAGGTAATATTGATTCTTTTGCGGATTGAGAGGGTTGATTGATAGTTTTTGACAGATTTGAAAGTCGGTATACTACCAGATAATTAAAAATCATTTGTTGCTAGAATAGTGAGAAAAAAAAATCATCGGAGCCAAAAAAAGATTTAACTAAAATCTTCTCCAACAAATTATCATAAATTTGGTGGGAAACGTCGGTTAGCCGCTACGAGTTGATATATAAATTCATGTAATGCTAGTCAGCTAATTGTGAGATAAATTAGTTTGATAATTATTAAGCAAGTAATTTATGGCAAACTTGTTTTTAAGAAAGAAAAAAAATTGGGCCAAATTAATAATTTGAATAGATCATTAATTATACATACACACAAACTCAATCATAAAAACTATGAATTCATTGGTTGAGCCTCAAAATACATGCTAACTGTGCTAGCTTACTTCGACCAAAAGCATTTCAACTACGTCTCATTGTTAGCAGGATAAGAAATAAGGATGTGTCCTGAGTCGGACTGTGACATATTTCATTGATTCATCACCAATTGTTTTAGCATTTGAAAGTTTCGTTCAAGAATTGTAATACTATGTCAATGAAGCAATATTAACATTGAATAATGATTTTTAAAATCATAAAAGTTCATGTCGACAGTTTTGAATAGACTCATATAGGAAAGTAGGCTATAATTGGTTGTTTGATTACACACACACTAGTCACTGCTCAGACATCATTTTGATAATATTCTAAGTTAGTCGAGTGATTTGATATATTTTCTCGACTTAAGGAAAAGCTTGAATAAATAATCAAGTGCTGAAAACATCTAGTTTTAGTACCTTTATTTTAGGCACATGTCTTCATAGGGAATCTCTTTTTAAAGTCGGTCCATTTTGATTTTCATGTCATTGGCGGCAACCTAACAATACTTGAGGGTTTTAATAACATTTTTTCCCATATATTCATTCACATACAAATCAACTCACCGAAAACCCACTCCTAATTCACTTTTTCGATGATTAAGATTGATGATCATTTAGAAAAATCAATTAAGACTGATTATGATATCGAAAATATTCATTAACCCACAGTTTAGATATTCATGTAATCTAAGATACTATATCCAAAAGGTGTTCCTAATTTTTTAATCAATTCCAATTAATTTATGTGAATAACATTATCGAAAAGAAACCAAATTAAAATTATAAGGTGAAAATGTTTTATCACAGAACATTTAGATTCTATATGAAGAAAAAAATGTTTAATGAATTCTTTAAATTTTATCCCAGTCCGGTTTCATTATTTTTTAACTCAATTTTTTATTAAATATGTGAAATTTAAAAATGAACAAAAACTAAAAAAAATAAATTAATATGTTTCTCAGACGGAAATAACCTGTGATTTATGCTTCAGACCTCCTTAGATTTATGCTTCAGACCTCCTTAAGAGATTAAGAGAGACCAATGAGACAAACCATGATTTATGCTTCAGACCTCCTTAGATCACTTGTGCTTGAAACAAATCACAAAAACTTTAAAAGGAAGCAATTGAGCACGGATCTAGTCGGGTGTGTATATTATTCACATGTTTATCTATATATATAATATGTATAAAGAAATATACATATGCAGAATATATATATATATTTTTTTAAACTAAATAAATATATATATATATATGCAATGCAATAAAGGGACATATAGTGATATACAGAAGCTACATATGTATATTTCTCTGACTTCCATGCGTGGATTTACATGTCGACTTTAAGACACGGGGATTCAAGATTGTGTTCAGACACGAGTCAGTTTCAGAAACAGTAACTAAAGGTACATTTTCTCCTATCATTTCATTTTAACCTTTTTTAAAAATTATTATAACATCTTATTTATTACACTATCACTGTCTACTGCAGAAATATGATTGTTTTGCCATGTGATCTATCATCTCATTTTGTACACATCTTTAGACTTTTCCTCAATTATTCCCTCCATCTCCTTCATTCTCCTTCAATTCTCCCATACTTTTTCTTTATTGCGATAATTTCAAAATGATAACAAATCCTTCACATTTTGAAGGAAAAAAATCCACATCTTTGAAATTTGAAAGGAAAAAAGAAGTAATCTATGATTATTTTTTGTCACGGGTTCACACCTTTTTTTTTTACAATTGCACTTTTCTATATTCAGAAACTGGACTTGGTGAGACCATTTAAAAGTCCAGCGAAACTATTGTACTATGGCCCCGTCCAAAGAAAACCTACTGTTTTAGTACTTGCCATAGACCTAACTTTTTACAGGTTACATCCAAGATTGAAATCAATCTCATCACTAAAAATGGGCCATATATGGGCCCAATTTGTGGGTCAAGAGAAAGCGAGCGAGAAGTTTGTCATCTCGTTATCAAGTAGCAGTGGACCACCACTAAACCGCCCAATAGTTTAGAAAGGTCCAATAACAGAAACAAATGAAAAAGCCTTGTTCCATGGACGGCGTCGTTTTCTCTGTTGAAATTGATTGATTCGATTATATCTTTTTTTTTTAATCTGATTAGACGTCTGTAAGAAAAAAAGTACTACTAACTAAAGCCACTGGGCCACCACTGTGTGCTCGTGTTATAAAAGCGATCAACCAATTCTGTTAATTGTTATACCAAAATGTATATGTATATGCACATTGGCTGTCAATTAGATGAGTCTATCAAGTTCAACACCTAGAAAAGAGAGAGACAATGTGAATGTAAAATATTTTTCTTTTCATTAACTGACCAAAGTCAGTACACTATTTTTAATAAGTCACCTAATGTGTAAACTAACAAACAAACAGTGTTACTCATTATCAACAAATTAACTCTGATTCATGTAATATTTATGATTATTTTATTATGTTAATGATTATCCTATTCAACTAAAGTCTAGTTTTTAAGGTCTTATGAAAGTTGTTTATGAGATAAATAATTTAATTATCATTGTCCCGGCCGATTTCTCTAAAATATCCTCGACTACAAAAAAATAGTTCCCGCACGATTCAACGTTTGAATCCTCCGGTTGAATAGTCATCTGTCACTTCTGCCATATTTTCGAGCTTTAGCTGGCGAAGCAAATTAACTATTAATAGAGTCGTTGATAGTTAATGCATACTGCGCGCGGCTACGGCTACGCTAAGTTAAACATAAATACGTTTTTCCTTTTATGGAGTATGGCAATTATTTGTTCCTACACCTAGATTCGATAAAATTCAGATATATATATAGCGGGTCGAATTAACCGGATCGATGTAGGGATTTTTTTTTCATAAACTTGAAAATAATTATACAAGAAAATAAATAAAAGTGAAAGATGATTTTGGCACACAAGTGCATGCATCGAAGGGAGAGCAATTGTAAACCGAATGGTTTGTCTGTTTTGATTTGAATACGGTGGGAGAGAAGAAGGAAAAGATATATTATTGTCAGGTAAAGAATGAAACTTGGATATCATGCAAAGCCACACCTCTCCCTTCAACACACCTTACGTGTCCTCTTCTCTTCACTCCTAATCTCCTTTCTACTACAAAGAAATATCCATCAATCCCATTTATATAAGGGATATGTTCTATTACAACACCTTATCTCTTGTACCCTTTTTGTGTTCTCTTTGTTAATTTTGGTTTTTTAGACTTTGCTCTTCTGGTTTTACATCATATATCAATCGGTATGGCGAGTGTGGACAGGCGTGTGAATGTCGACCGTACCGACAAACGTATACATCTACAGCCGAGCTATGAAGATGATGTCGGTTACGGTTATGGTTATGGTGCTGGTGCTGATTACAAGAGTCGCGGCCCCTCCACTAACCAAGTATATTTGTTTTTTTTTGTGTTCTTCTCTTTACTTTTTGTTTTGTTTCGTACGATCACTGACCCAAAACTAGCTGAAAAATTTCTGCAAATTTCAAATAAAATATTGACTAATATACGTGAAGAAATCGTGAGTTTCGAACTTGTCAGTTAAATTAGTCTATATGATTTTTGAAGTCTTTTGAGTTCATAAACAATATATATGCAAAAATATAATTAATTTCTATGCAAAAACTAAAAATTGAAAATCAGAGTTTTGTACGACGAGTCGACAGCACCACTTACATCATTGCATGGTTATACATCATGCATGCATGTATATATGTAGGATCATATCTAGATGGTCATGGATGGATAATGGATTAATATTTTGACTTTTAATTATAACCAAATTTAATAAGGGCCATTTATTAAATAAATCGATATAATCGACACATCGTACATGCATGCAGATCGTGGCACTTATAGCAGGAGTTCCCATTGGTGGCTCACTACTAGCCTTAGCTGGACTCACTCTAGCTGGCTCGGTGATCGGTTTTATGCTCTCCATTCCACTATTCCTCCTCTTCAGTCCAGTGATTGTCCCGGCGGCTCTCACCATCGGGCTCGCTGTGACCGGAATCTTAGCGTCTGGTTTGTTTGGGCTGACGGGTCTGAGCTCGGTCTCGTGGGTCCTAAACTACCTCCGTGGGACGAGTGATACAGTGCCGGAGCAATTGGACTACGCTAAGAGGCGTATGGCTGACGCGGTAGGCTATGCTGGTCAGAAGGGAAAAGAGATGGGCCAGTATGTGCAAGACAAGGCCCATGAAGCTCGTGAGACTAATGTGACCGGTGAGACCAATGAGCCGGGTAAAACCAGGAGGTTGGTAGGATAAAAATGTGGGCTTCTGTTGGAATGTCAATTATGTAATTTTACCTTATGTCCCAGTTTCTTCCTTCTAGAATATTTTGTTGATATGTGTACGTTTGTTTTGTCGTGTCCAAATAAAAATACTATGTGAGTGAAATAAAAAACGAAATAAACCTGTTTTTCCTGTTTGGGATAACCATAAATTTCATACCGAAGTTCTGATTAATTTCTGGAATTTATAAACAAATTGGAGTAAATCTTTTTATAGTAGTGTCATGAAACACTCCCAAATCCCAATTAATCTTGTTCTGGGCAGAAACAATCATTAGCATTTAGACTTACAGTTGTAAGTTCTTCACCTTTTATTTTTCTTTCAGAAGAATATTACTGACATTACTGAAAAACTAAAGAAGGTTGAAGAAGACTACTCACACTGGCATTACTTTACCTCTTTTTTTTTTGGGATCTAAACTTTGTTTGAAGATATTTTTCTTATTCATGCAATTTAGTGAAGAATCCTCTTTAATTTTAATCACTTTTTTCTTATTTTTTAATATGTTTTTCTGTATTGTTTTTGCTTTGCTTTGGTTTTTTTGATGGTTAGGATTAGAGTTACTTGTTTCTCATTATCTAGAGTGTGCCAATTGCTACATTTGATTTGATAATTCAAAATCGAGATCATATGCATTTTATATCTAGAAGATGTTAGATGAAATATATGTGATTTTTTTTCATATCTAACCAATAAAAGTTGATGACTAGTTATTTTATGGAATTGATTTCATCACTTGTTAATCTCCTAATTGCAAACGGAAGATGGAAACGTCTTTTGATGCCTATAAACATAAGCACTTTCTCGTGCTTCGTTCTGGTTATCACACGCAGCGAAACTCACTAAACCATTCCATGAACATGTGTGCTTTCCAACCAAAAAAATTTACAACTGTATATTAACTTGCACCGATATATACAATTATACATACTACTTCCTAAAGGTTTCGATATCTGCTTATTGGGCCAAATCGAGATTCGAGACGGCCCATTTTCTAGTGCCGGCTGGTCCGACTTCCCCTTCCCGGCGCTGAGAATTCCACAGCCCTCCGAAGTAGCCGTTGCACTCTCTCTCTCTCTCTGGTCAAAGGGATGGCCTCGTATGCTACGTTACTGGAGAAAACTCGCGTCCCTCAACCTTCCATACAGAGATTCGCTGTGATTTCCGTCTTCTCCAAGTTACGATCTGCTCCTGACCGATTGGGGTCGGAATCCGATGCCGGAAGAGAAGCTATCTCTTTCTGCCTCACCTCCGCATCTGTCACTGTCGTTGATCAATCCGTTCGTGAGCTTTGTCGATTAGTATCAGACTCCGTTTTAGACCTCTCCCGCGGTTTGCTGGAGCTTCAGTCAGCCCTCGAAGGATGCGACTCGAAATTGGTTTCGCTCTTTGTGAAGGGTTTAGGGTTTTTGATTCGTATCGGTTACCAACAGAAAGATGGGAATTGGAAGTTCAATTCGACGGAGAATCATCCGTTTGTCAGGGTACGTTCGTGTTCCGTGAGAATTAAGTCGAAATTAGCCAGCCTTTGATGCTTCTCCTTGTTGTTGGTTGCAGATTCTTTCTAGCCGAGCGGAGACACAGACGGAGCTTCTTCACCAAGTATCACTCTTTGTGATGCATAATCGGCGATTGGGAATGGTGGGTGTATGTGAATTTTTGGAGCCTTTCCTGAATTTCACAATACTGCGCATTCCACTTGCAGATACATCGCCATCTTTGTTTGCGAGGGAGTTTATTTCATCAATGGCGTCCCTTTGTTGCTCATGCCGCCACGAAGCACTGCCAGTTTTCAGATTGCTTATCCGCTGCCTAAAATATATCCCAGGCAAAAATTTGGAAGTAAGTATACATGTTTGTCTTATTTCGATAGCTTTCAGGACCGGTCAGATTGGTGAATGCACGTAATCAGATGCAATTTTAGGACCCAGTTCTAAATTTCTGAAACTATTCAGGACACTAGAAATTTCAGCTGCATTGTCAAGACTCTAGTGGATGCCTACACTGTGGTTGCGAGAGACTTGGTTGGAACTAGATTGGTATGCGCTAATTTCATCATGCCTTCATCTTTAACTTTGTGCTCATTGTCCGACATCCATTCATTTTTCTATACTAGCAGGAAGTATCAGAAGTTCATCTGCTCGGTGTGCAACTCGTAGATGCCGTACTTTTTCTTTGTGCTTCTCCTCATGTCGAAAACACTGAACAAGAGCCTGTGATTGAATCATTGAAGCACTTGTTAGCTGTTCAGAAAGACCTTGGATTACCATATTCACGTGATTTGTCCTTGGTGGTTCTCTCACTAGTTTTCATGCTTTCCAAGTCCAATGTCGAACATGAACAACTCTCTATTTTAAAGTTCCTGCTTTTCCTGCTCAAATGGAAAAGTGAAAATGGTATATATCTGTGTCTCCATCTTTCTTGTCATTACACTCTTTCTCGCTTCATTGTAAAATAGTGTAGTAGCGAATTTACTTCAATCAACTTGGTGTGTCCTGCTATGACTCCCTGTTTTCTTTTACTTGGCAAAAAAGAAGTGATGTGTGTATTTTATGTTGACTGATAATTGATTCTTTTGTAGAAAATTTGTCGGTTAGAGATGCAGCCTGTTCAAGTGTGGAGCCTCTATTATTGTTCCCTATCATCGCACTGATGTCTTCTCCTTCTAAATCAGTCAAGGCAGCAGCAAGTAAGGTTCTTTCTATCGTAGAAAATGTCTTGGTAACAATGTCAAATGCACCAAAGATTGAGGTCCACACAAGTAAGGGAGGTTCACCACTCAGCAGGGTGGGCTCTGTCGTATTTAGGATCGTTCAGCAACTCTGGCATCAGGTTTAGCTCCTGTGGAAATACCTGCTACTTTATTTCGAAAATCTGTCCATAATGAGTTACGTAGATCCACTCATGGGTTAGGTTATTTCAAATGGTTATTCCTTCGAGGGTTGGTGAGAGATAAGCATGCTTATTTTGATTTATGTCTGTATTAAAGTATTTCACAAAAGGAACTCGGAATCGAATTTCTCACTGTCTTTGAATGTTATTCATTTCAGAACGAATACGGGCCTTCCACGTCCTCCTTCCTCAGAGTGGCTTACGTCAATGGAAGTGAAAAACAGGAAACTTATCCGGGACCAGTGACTTGGAATTCACTACTTAGGGAACATGCTGAACGGTTTAGGGATAGAAAGAAGTTATCAGCATCGTTTTGTCTTTCGCAAGAGATACCTATCTTACTTGGTGCTGTTGCTGGTGTCTTGGTGATGCATCCGTCCCTAGGATCTGATGCTATAGATTCTTTGGCTGCTATTGGTGACATTGATCCTAAGATGAGTGTCCCGATGTTGCTAGCTGTTCTGTATTACAGCAACTTGTTATCTCGAACTGACGTCCCTTGTCAGAGTCTATTGGTGAGACTACTCTCATTTCATTTTCTGTTAATTCCTGTATCTTCAAATCCAAGTGCTTGTTTTCTTTTTCCTTTAGTCTAGTTCCCATGTTATTTCTTTGAATTGCAGTCAAAACTTCTGGGGTTGCTCCCATCACTTGCTGCACAACAGGTGATGATTCCACTTGTAGTTCAGACTATCACACCAATGCTGCAGAAGGATGCGAAAGGGTCTGTACACCTTTTTCTGATCATTTCTTGTGTATCATGCTTTTTAATCGTGTTTATAATAGTTGATTCTGGGTTGAAATCCTTACTTGGTGCTTGCAAATCTCAGTTTCACCTTTGCTCTTTGGTAAATGGGTAGACTTTGGCTATCAGTGGTTCCTTTAACTTTTCAGATTCTGGGCTTATGATATATTATAAAAGGTAGATTTGGAAGCCAAAAGATTGGTATGTGATGTTTCATGCTTTAGACAACATTTAGCAATCTTGTTGAATTGGTTTTCTGTGCTCTACCTTGTTTCATTTCTGTTCTGCCATTGCAATGGAGTTGACATTAGTAGGTCTGATGATGGTTTATTTTAGTCTGTTGTATGCTACAGCCATTAGATTACTTTGCCAGACCTGGGTAGTCAATGACCGTGCCTTTTCAAGTCTGCAAGTAAGCTATTCTATACCACTACGAAATTTTGCTCAACATTGATGAAGTCAGCTTGCTCAAGCTTGTTCTGTTATGTATTTCTATGGTACGAATTATTTTAAATACTCAGGAGGTGTTACGTCCGAAAGGATTTATAGATTTTATCTCAGAGAGACATATCTGCATTAGTATGGCTGCTTCCATTCACGATGTATGCCAGAGACATCCTGATAGGGGAGTAGACCTAATCCTGTCCGTTCAGGTATAGTTTCTCAAGTGATGTTTGCTATTGCTGCTTTGGCTGTATATTGAAACTTTTGGAGTGCCTTTAATTTTTCCACTGGATTCATACTTTGATAGGCCTGTATAGAAAGCCAAGACTGCCCAGTTCGAGCACTTGGTTTTCAAAGTCTTTCCCATCTTTGTGAAGCCGATGTCATTGGTACTCTCTTGATGCTTGCTTCTGTTAGTTAATTCCTTTGTATTTCTCTCATATATATTTATCTAGTAACTTTTGCTTTGTCCATCCAGATTTCTATACTGCATGGAGTGTCATTGAGAAACATGCTCAAAACATCAAACTGGATCCTCTCCTTGCTTATAGGTTAGCAGCGCTCATTGCCAAATCTTAGTTACAGGGACGATTGAGTTGTTTAAAGTGGTGCATGGAACTTTTAGCCATTGTTATTTGAGGTGTCTGATAAAACATTTGACGTATAACTAGCACTGTTTGATGAATATGTTGCAGTGTATGCCTTCTTCTAAAGTGGGGTGCTATGGATGCCGAAGCATATCCTGAAGATGCAGAACAGGTTCTGAACATATTGTGGGAAATTGGGAGCTCTATGCAGATGCCTCATGATTCCCAATGGACAAAGGCAAGAGTCTCTGCGTTAATGGCCCTTGGTCAATATGAGGTACATATTGAATTTCTGTGTCTTGTATGTCGCCTTTTAGGTGTGTTCCAGGCCATCTTTGGTTTCCTTTGGTTCTAAACTACTAATATCAACATTTTTAACTAATTCTGATCCATTTTTCCAGGTATCATTTATGGAAAAACAAATTTCTGAGTTCAACAAGAATTGTACACATATGCTCTTCTCGGAGACAAATGCGAAAATTCTGAATGCTTTAGAAGACCTTTCAATCAAAATCATGATTCACGAGCACAGGTACAGAGCTCGTAGTCTACTGACATTTTCTTGTTTTGATCTTCATTAGCAGCATATTAAAACTGATTCTTTTCTCTCCTTTCAGCGTCCGGCGTAGATATGTAAGAGAGAAGAAAGTTTCTGGTAGTAAGATTGAGAAGCTGCTGGATGTGATACCTCAGGTCATCTTCCCTGCAGGTGTAGTTGATATTTCAGCTAAAATAGTCCTCAAATTTTTAGTACAATTAGTGAGAAATGCAAGCGAGTCTCTAATGGGATAAATCAATCAGTAAATAAAACCTTCAGATGGGAGGGGTATCTAGAAACATTTTACGTGTGCAATTTTTTTTGTCTAATAACTAACTTCACTTGTTTATAATTGTCAGTTCTTGTTGTGCTTTGCAACTTGAGATCCTTATGATATAATGTCGAAATTTACAGTTGCATCTTCAGTTAAACAAATGGGAAGCATCTTTGTAGTGAACCATCATATGCAGTGTTAAGATTACCTAAGTTCTTTTTGTGTTGTCATAATGGATAGACCTTTTTGCTAAATATTTCTAATAATCAGTTATGTAAATTTCTTGATACTTCGCATGAACTAAGCGTAGCACCATTTGACTCACAGGGAAAGGAATGAAGACTGGAGAACTACCTGGCGCGGCATTATTATGTCTATCTTTTAGTCCCAGAGATGTGAAGTTTGGGTCATCAAGAGTAAGAATATTTTAAATTTCTGCTAGGAGATTTCCTATACTGCGGCGTACTGAGTTGCATACTTTTAATCGCAGAGCTTTCGTAATATACATGGTCAATACGAGGAGGCATTTAGAGTAGTAGTCAAATCTCTCCAGCTCTCAAGAAATATTTCACTTGCACTTATTTCATTGCAATCACTTAAAGCTTTTATGCGGCGTTGGATGAAAGCTAATATATTGTCCATTGATGCAACGGCTACAGAATTATCATCTGATAAATCTTCTAAAGCTGCAAACAACATCATGAAGGTTTGAGATGGTGCTTTCTGTAGCAGCTTAATTCAAACCTTTTGTTATAAGTGTTCAAACCTTTATTGAGATGCAGTTGTGTTATTCATGTAGAGTTTGGTATACATGGCTGAAGAAACTCTTCCGAGGTCTGCCGAAAACATAGCCCTGGCGCTGGGTGCACTATGTGCAGTAAGATTAAATGTGCTTCCATATCTGTAGTGGCCAAGTGTCTCAATATATGTTTTAACCTGTTTGTTGTTTCAGGCTTTGCCAGCTGCTGCTCATAATATTAAAGCGACTGCATCAAAATTTCTGCTGGGTTGGTTGTTGGAGCATGAGCATGAACACCGTCAGTGGACGGCTGGTATTTCTCTTGGATTGATTTCGTCGTCTCTACATGTGACTGACCACAAGCAGAAATTTCAGAATATATCTGGGCTTCTTGAGGTACTGTCTATACCTATTTAATTGTGCCACATTCCATATCGGTCAATGTAAATTGTGGAAATTATTATAGTGCTAACTCTTTTATGAAAGCGCATACTGAGTAGTAATTTTGAAGAATATGCATGCAAAATTCTCTTGGTCTTTCTCACTCCTTACATGATTTCTTTTTTACTTTGAAGTAAGCATGCAGCTAAAATAATTTTCTTTCATGTACTTCAGGTTTTGTGTAGCAGTAAAAGCACTCTTGTAAAAGGAGCATGTGGCGTTGGATTGGGTTTTTCATGCCAAGATCTGCTCACTCGGACTGAAGCCTCTGCGAGCTCTGATATAGACAGTAAATCATACAGGAACCAAGAAGAACGGCTATTAGGAAGGATAGTGAGGTTGCTATCTTCAATATTACATCGTTTCCTGCACACTCCATGTAATATCCTAGAAAGCTTATCTGCACTGTTCCCCGCTGGAGAGGAAGACAATGTTACAGGTTTACCTCAGCTGTTGGATGAGAATTCTGATGATTTTGATGATGATACATGGGGTATTGCTGGACTCATCATAGGTTTGGGGATGTCAGTTGGTGCAATATACAGAGCTGGGAAGAAAGACGCTGTTGTAAAGATTAAAAACCTGATCGTATCATGGATCCCATATGCAGATTCTCTTAAGCAAACTCGAGGTTCTAATAGTAAGGTATCACTGAGAGTTTTTTCAGCCGGTTCCTGCCTTACCCTCCCAATTGTGATCACTTTCTGCCAAAAAGTGGAATTGTTTGATGCACATGAGGTGGACCATCTAATCAATTGTTTCAAGGACCTTATTTCTGAGTTGCTAATTGTTAAAAAGTCTGGTGCTTTTCATAAGAGTTTGTTGATGGCTTCCTGTATTGGGGCGGGAGACCTCCTTGGTTCTGTTCTGAATGAAGGTATCCACCCTGTTGAGATTGAGTCTGTAAAAGGTTTACTAGAATTGTTCAAGACATGTTACTCTGGACTTTACCCACCGGTTGTTCACTTTGGTGGCATGCTCGGAGTAGTTAATGTTTTAGGAGCAGGTGCTGGGAATTTGGTGTATTCTCATCCTCAACCCCGTGCTCCTCCAACCAATTCTGAGGAAATTGTAAGTTCCTTGGTCTATCTTTCTCGAGATCCTTGCTCTTTTATTCGCCATTTAGATAAATGTGTTTTGGTTCCTAACCTCCATTTAATTTGCTACAGGAAATTTCTTATGTGTCGGGCCCTTTGCTTTCGAATTCATATTCTACTCGGCTGTTGACGCCAGTTGTGCAAGAAATATTCCTTATCGCGCAAAATACCAAGGATCGCCAGCTGCAACATTATGCTGCATGGGCAATCTCAATTCTTAGAAATTACATGCGGTCCGGGGAAGCGTCAAGTCTTCGCAGAGAAATCCAATCTGATGACTCTCACCGTAATTCCATCTCTCACAATGTTCCTGAGCATGCCATGGTCATGAAACTTGCTCAAGGCCTGACAAATCCAAGTTTGCCTATGGTATGTCTGCTAAGCTTTCTGGTAGTTCTAGCTTTCTCTAATCCTTGATAGTTGGAACATAAAAAGGAACTTGATACTGTTCAATCTTAGGTTCCATTAATTTGCTGCAACAGTGAAGTAAAAGGTGATTTAGTTCAGGATAGAGATCTCAATCTGTTCTCATACTTATTAATCTTTGTTGAAATTTAGGCGGGTAGCGCTCTGAATATTGTCACAATGGCAAGTGTTTTGCGGTGTTTGTCTCATGCTCCCAGATTGCCAAACCTGGACTGGGGAGCAACAATAAGGCGATTAATGAAACAAGAAACGACTGATGTCTCGCAATCAGGAGATATTCCCGAGGACAGATCTCTAAGGGAAGAGTGCTTCAAATTTTCATTATCCCACGCAAGCGAATTTGATGAACTTCTAGCTTTTCTGGACGAGTTGTCTGAACTATCCAGATTCAAGGCACTAGAGCAGAGTCTCCAGTCATGCTTGCTCTGTCATCTAGGGGATTTAATGAGAATATTCTCAGGTTCAAGAATGGATAAATTGTTTGACGATATCTCGTGCTTTGTAACCTCGCTATCTTCAGACCAAGTATATAGCTGTGATCAGAAAAGCTCATTAAGGGTCTCTTGTTGGAAGGGTCTGAGTCAGTGTCTGGACGAATCTTCGCTCGAGTCTTCAGAATACATACTGAAGATTGAAAAATGCATAGAGTTGCTTTTTGCGGTCTTACCGGTAGCATCACAATCTCCTAAAGCAGATCAGGTGGGTCCGGTGAAAGAGTGGTCAGAGGCAGTTAGATGTTTGCAGAAGTCACGTCAGGATTGGTTATACAAATTTCTAAAGGTATATGTAATGTAATATGTGCTTCCTGCATCGGCTTGTAAAGTATTTGTGGACATCTGGGCATTTAACTGAGATTTTTTCTCGCATGCAGGTTTCGAGTGTTGAACCTGGAAATGGAAAGACCGACTTCCAAGGTGATCTAAAGAAGATTCAGGCAAAAGCCAAGCTAGCAAGAGTTGGCTCACTTCCATTTTCGGAGTTAGGAAAAGTGAAGGCTATTATATTAAATTGTGAACAGTCAGGTCAGTTACTATCCTCGTTTGCTATATGCGAGCTAGATTCAATCAAAGATCATGATACAATCAAAGTTTTCGTCTTTGTCAGATATCTGGGATGCACACATTGAGATCGTAGCGGCTCTGCATCATGCCGAAGGAGGAATCAAAAGACAGTGGCTCATTGATGCTGTTGAAATCAGCTGCGTCTCTAGCTATCCTTCCAATGTAAGACACATTAATGTTAAGATCTCCTCCATGAAAAGAGATTATCCTATTTCTATATATTGAAATTGGTTTTCCTCCTTCTGCAGGCTATTTTCTTTGTTGGCCTCCTCTCTAGCATCTGCTGCGAATACATGCCGTTTCTCACTTTAGACCGATCCGCGGTTTTGAGCGATATGTCTGTTACCGTTACTTCTCTCCTGTCTGATCCTAACTGGGAAGTGGTCGCAGAGCCTTTCATCTCGTTTCTATGGACATCATTGGAACGTGTTCACAGTTTTGCAACTGACCCAGACGCTAATGCAAGGCTAAGCTCACAGCAAATTGATGAAAGCGAAAGAGATTATGCGCCAATGCTTGTGAAGGTGATGCATCACATATGTGTAGTCTTCAGAGACCATCTGCCTCTTGAGAAGCAGCTTAGACTTGCTGCTATGGACATCCCTTGATTCCTTTTAAGATATTGTATATAATTTTTATATTTTAATTTTTAAATTAAACAATTTCGGAGTATTTTGGTGATTTTGAAGGGAATTTTATGGCCGCACTGTTGTATTTGTAAGAGATATATATTATAGTGAACATTTATGAGTTTATAATAGATTTTTATTTTGGTCTAAAGCTGCATAGATTTAATATGGGAAATGCATAATCGGATTTGTTATCATTTTGTTTGTATGATCTCTCATTCAGAGCATTTGCAATAGAATTGTTTAATTTGAAGACATTAAAACGTCTTTTGCCGGACCTTGTATATTAGTCCACGAGTAGAACCGTTAAAAGCGGATTTTATATATGTCAGCTGATATTTTCTGTTGAAAATTTTAAAGAAACTAAAGAATTGTTTTTATTAATCATGAAAACCAAAAAAAAAAACAGAAGTTCTTATCATCGCAATCGCAAGCATAGCCAATAGGCAACAAGAAAGACCGCATGAGTGTGTTGGAATACTATCCTCTTAGCACAAGATCTTCCACAGCCACGTGGCACAACCATAGCCTCTAGCTATCTCCTGCACCACGTGAATCGAGCCTGTGAAAATCTAAAACCAACCAATCAGAACTCGCTGACGTGTCCATCTAGCTAATCTTATCTCCCTCAAAATGATGAACACCTTGGGATCTCTATTATAAAAACGAACATACATAACATTACACCAACAACAACAACATATCATCTCTTCTTCCTTTGTGTTTTTGTTTGGAGTTAAGATAAAAAGAATGGCCACTTCAGCAATCCAGCACTCTGCTTTCGCCGGCCAAACGGCTCTCAAGCCCTCCAACGATCTCGTCCGCAAAGTCGGGGCTGCTAACGGCGGTGGCCGCATCGTCATGCGTCGCACCGTCAAGTCTACTTCTCAGAGCATCTGGTTCCTACCCCAATCTCTTTCTCTTTCCCTCTTATTTTACTCTAAAAGAAGCTTTCCATTTAAATTTGGCAAAGGAAAACATAATACAAATGGGCAAATAGGGTGGTTCAATCCAGGTTTCAGTTCCGTTTTGATTCGATTTTTCGGTTTTACATTGATGGTAACCAAAGTCAACATATTCTGACAGGTACGGACCAGACCGTCCCAAGTACTTAGGACCATTTTCAGAAAACACACCATCGTACCTAACCGGCGAATACCCGGGAGACTACGGTTGGGACACCGCCGGTCTATCCGCCGACCCAGAAACATTCGCAAAGAACCGTGAGCTCGAAGTAATCCACAGTAGATGGGCAATGCTAGGCGCTTTAGGCTGCACCTTCCCTGAAATTCTCTCCAAAAACGGAGTCAAGTTCGGTGAAGCCGTGTGGTTCAAGGCAGGATCTCAGATCTTCTCAGAAGGAGGGCTTGATTACCTCGGAAACCCCAACTTGATCCACGCGCAAAGCATATTAGCCATATGGGCTTGTCAAGTTGTGTTAATGGGTTTCATTGAAGGGTACAGAATCGGAGGTGGGCCTCTTGGTGAAGGGCTTGACCCGCTTTACCCGGGTGGGGCTTTTGACCCATTGAACTTAGCGGAGGATCCAGAGGCGTTCTCGGAATTGAAAGTGAAGGAGCTCAAGAACGGCCGTCTTGCCATGTTCTCGATGTTTGGATTCTTTGTTCAAGCCATTGTTACTGGTAAAGGTCCGATCGAGAATCTGTACGATCATATTGCGGATCCTGTGGCTAACAATGCTTGGGCCTACGCCACCAACTTCGTCCCCGGAAAATAAATTTATGTATCTTCTTTTTAAATCTTTTAACATCTAATGCGTAAGAATATTTAAGATGTTGGTTCGATGTTCTTGCTTGGGGAAAGAAATTCTCGTTAGCTATGAGGCTCTTCTTGTCTTGTGTCATTTGATCTTAAAATTTGTGAAGGGAGAAAATAGCATAGTTCCATTAAGCCCTGGAAAATGGAAAACGAACCTAAACGAACAGGACTCTTAAGAGTCACTTACGAAGTATTTTTTTCGGTCACCAATAACATGTGTCAATGAAAACGCTTATGTCCAATTCTATCCGATCCAAAAAAAAACGAATTCAAACTCTCTTTTATTCTATTGTTTGAGAAAAAGGTCTCTGAACCTAATTAAGTTTATATGTGTGTCATAAATTAACAGTGATTGTTTGACCAAAAAAAAATAATTATCGGTGATTATCCATTATATGAGTATTTTAGGCTTCTTGTGTTTGTGTTTACATGAGAATTGTTAAACGTAAAAAAAAGTTTTCTTTTTTGTTCGCATTTTAGCTTGTACGTTTAAAATTGACAAATATATCCAAAATATTTTGCTTGAAATGCTTAACTTTATGAATTCATTTAATAAAATCTATACACTAATTATAAACGTAAACGTAAACATAAACAATTGAGACATTAATGTTGTAACAAAACCATATAAATAAATAAATTTACTTTAATATGTATATATAAATAAATTCTAAAAAAAAACTGTTATATTTAATTGTTTATGTTTGGATGGTTTAGTAGGCTGTGCACGCTAGTCTCACATTAGAAGTCCGTAACTGTCGGCTTACTCAGACACTAACATCGTGTCACTATCCAAACTCAAAGAATTTTCAATTTCTCAATTTTCTACAAGTAAATGTTGGAACTGAAACAAAAAACATAGTTCCAAGATTCCAAAATGCGTGCCGTTTCTGGATTCCGCACCATTTTTCTCCTCGGCGAGGAATCAAAGTGTCAACTATATACAACAAGAGTCGAAACTGTTATAGAAGCTAATCACTGAAAAAAAAACAAAGACCTGCTGAATGCTGATACAAAGACCCAACCACTGTTCTTGGAAGGCCAAATGTAACAATACACTTTTTTTTTGTTCTCTTTTCTCTCTTTTCTTTTCACATTCTAATATCAAACAAAAAAAAAAAAAAGGGAAAAAAAATTTTT
>OVAY01000031.1:101495-128486 GCA_900406395.1 Kernera saxatilis
AAAAAAAAAAAAAGGGAAAAAAAACTTTTAAGATATATAATATATTTATCTTTTGCTACCAACAAATATTAACGTCTCACGAATTGGCTAAAAAGCCTAAAACGGAGAAAAGATCACTAATACCAGATCCAACAAAAAGATATGTTTCTGAGACAAAAAGATTACCTCACTGACGATTCTTCTTCCCCAAACTTAACCATCTATCTGTTTCAACTGTTCTTCATCAGTTCCTGACGCTGCAATCGCTTCAGAAGCTCCTTCGATAGACTCGCTGTTACTTTTTTTATTGTTGCCATCGTCGCTTTCTTTGGTCTCTCGTTCATCCAAAGTATTGTGGTCTCCAGAGACATTTGTGTCCTCTGGTTCTTCCGTAGAAGAGGCTTTGACTTCATCCGCTGCTTTTGGGTCATTAGAAACAGAAGAACTGGACTTGTTTTTGCTGCTAAGGTGGTCACGAGAAACAGAGAGATTATTATTATTATTGTTGCTACTATTATTCTCTCTGTTGCTTTGTCGTGTTACCCACACGAGCTGCAACATGTGTTCTTGCCAACACTTTGCATTAGCAAACGCTTTCTCGGATGCGCTGCGTTTCACAAATGTGACACAAGCTGCACGGTTTTTGTTATATGTTTCATCCTGATCCTCGCCACCATCAATCGTTGCATTGTCTTCGAGTTCCACTTTTGAGACTTCGCCATAAGAAGAAAAATGTTCCTTTAAGACTGCTACCTGGAAGTAAATAATAGTTCAAGGCATCGGTGAGTGAGTCAGTGACCTAATAATCCCGGAAGAATTTATTAGTATTTAATTTGGAAAATGAGAAAGTTTTGCACATTCATAAAGTAGAACAAAGGAAGAGGACGTACATCAGCTAACCCGGTTGGCAACGGAGGCACCACTCTGATGGTAGTGGTGCGGTTGTCCAACTTATACCTATTTACCATAGGCGTGTTCAAACTTGTGGTAAACGAATAAGGTCTTTGCTTCAAGGTTTTTGAATCAGGCGATGGCGTTTCTGTGCTTAGTTTAGCAGTAGAAAGTGGTTTCTGGATAGGCACTTTCTTATCTGTCGATGGCTCTGTTTTTGGTGATGAGATTGCAGTACCAGAATTAGAGGCTGTGTCTACTTTAACGCGCTTTGCATCTGGCTCATCTGCTTCCTCGCCCTTGACAACCGTACCCTGAGAAGATTTAGAGCAAAGATGATATGAATGTTGTCCGAGTAAATAATTTCAACTCCATGTATGTTATGTTACGTAAGACATGGTCAACAATTTTGTTTCTAGTGTATAATTCATTAGCTGAAACATCCCAAAGCAAAAATAAATATATCACGACACTCGTATGTCTACTCAAATCTCTGTTTGAAACAAACTATATTTTAAATTATAATCAGAACTCATATCTGCACTTTTCTAGCATTTTACACGTCGCCAATTTCCCAAAAGATACTTCCGAGATTCAAATCCTCAGAACTCATACTTCTACTTCTGCTTAACTTTTCTAGTGACTGCTAAATTTTAATTTCCTTTAAAAAGGTATTAACGGGATTGAAAAAAATGATTCAGTTACTAGTTCTTACTTGTTTTTGAAGCGTCGCCAACTTTTTGCGGAATTCGTTACGCTTCTGCTCCAGCATTTCCTGCTTTTTCCGAAGTGCCTCCTTCAATTGCTCAAGAGCGTCTGCTTTTTTCTGTTGAAGCGGCGTAACCTTGGGACCACTAGTGACCCCCACAGGCGTAGGCTGTTGAGAGGATAATGGAGCTCCAGCGGTGTGGAAGGCAGGACCCTTTGAAATGGAAGATACATGGTTGCTTTTCGATGCTGCAGCAATAAGAAGTTGGTTCTGCCCTCCAGAAGCAGTCATACCACGACCCTTCATAGAAGCACCATTTCCAGTGGACAGGCCATTATCAGGTATACTATCTCTATTTGCCCACCAAAGTTTGATAAAGCGGTTACCCATCACAGCATCAGGTGCCCTGAGAGCAGATTCAGCCTCTTCGCGTCTCGAGAACTGAACAAATGCTCGCTCACTATTTAATGGGATGTGAATGTCAATAACTTTTCCAAATTTCTGAAAATGGGCAAGAATGAGGTCCCTTCTATTGCTCTCGTGGGGAACACCATTCACAAATAGAGTCCGCATTGCCTTTTGCGTTGGTTTTCTTGTATTGTTGTTCATCGCCTCATTTGAAGTATTCGATGAATCAACAACTTTTGTGACACTTTCACCAATATGGTTTTGTTTACCGTGGCGGGATGAATTAACTGAGACCTCCTTCAATTGATCTTCAACACCAGCTGATGAATTTAATACGGCATCAGCTTTCTCTTTGAAATTTGCTTGATTAGAACCACGCATTCTGCCCCAAACTGATTGACTTGTGCTTCTTGAGTCTCGAATACCACACGCATTTTCAGCGCCTTCTTGGTTATTGTCATCCACTGGAGCTACATTCTCATCAATCCCATGAGAATTTAGAGCAGATAAAGCACCTGAAGTTTCACCAGCACTGTTATTCCACAAAGGTTGATCAGGATCGTAAAAATCAGTTCCACCAGCACTAGGATATGCATCACCATAACCCAAACCATCAACAGCCATTCCGCCCTCATTAATCTTCCCATGAGCTCCTTTAGTATTCATGAAATTACCACACCCAAACTGTGCAGGCATTGGTTTAGAAGAAGCTGACAGATGAGGTGCACCAGGGACTGAAACGGGAAGGTTGAACTGTGATAGACTCTGCACAAATGAAAATGAAGGAAAATTACTCACTTAAATATACACAAAAGAAGAAAAGTGTAATAAAATGGTGGTAATAAGAAATTTATCATGCAATACAAAGTATTTGCTATTTAACAACCAAGATAATATGCATCTAAAAATCAGAATGGAGCTTGCTGTTTCTGAGAGCCATGCCAGGTACAGCTAACACTGAAAACATTAGAGTTTAAATCTATGTCACCAAGAAGTACTGCTGAAGGGCATAAAGTGGTCATACTACTAGCAACATATTCAAGAAACATAGATATGAAATTCAGTATAGGATTATGCAAATAGTTATAGGTAGCAAAACCTCTAGGTTCTATTGTTTTTTCCCAGATAAATCGACCCCAAAAAAAAATTAATCCAAGAAAACATACCTGCACATCGTCAACAACAATACGATTAATTCCATGCTCCATCGGACACATGTCCCCTCTGAGGCAGAAACCACGTTCCTCAAAGTCTCTGCATCGCTGCCGAGGAATACCCATGTTGAGTGGAGCATTTAAGGGCGGTCTTAGGGACCCTTGTAAGTGATGGAAACCATCCAAGCCACCATTTGGAACTCCAGGAAGCATTCCAAAAGCAGGCCATGGTGCGGCTTGAGTAGCCGAAACACCAGCTAATCCCCTTCCTCCAAATATGCCCGGAACCATATGAGATGAGAGATCAACAGGATTAAACCTTGAATCACGCTGGGCCCAAGAACCATAATTTCCTCTACCTCTACCAGGACCAGTGTCCCTTGAAAACATTGGGTTTGATCTTATTCTTTGATTATCAAACTGTACACGTTGTGCTGATGCTGCCCCTAGAGACCGCTTTTCATGTTCACCAAAAGTATTGCCATTTTCAAAATGTCTATAATTTTTCCTGTACGGCCGTGAGAAAGCCTGATCTGAAGAATCTTGTTCCACGGACTGAGACCTAGTCTCTTCTTTCCTACGGTGCTTATGGTTGCGATCATCATCCTCCTCTTCGCTGATCTCATGCTCCTCAGGGTCACTCATACAATCGTTTGGAGATAACACACTTTGCTTAGGAGAGGAAACAGAAAGTTCCATCGATCCACTTGGATAATGCAGAGGTTCTTGTCTCTCATACAAAACTCTGATACAATTTGGTGTCCATCAGATTATTACACAACAAAGAGTAATATACCAAACGAAACCCAACGATCTAACGTGCAATCAATGCTCAACAACAACTACCTACGTCCTCATCTTCCCCTTATTGATCATATAGCCAACAATTATCTGTCTATCGAGAATCAGATCCAACAGACTATTGATTAAGCTCCTAAGTCCCACAACAACTCGAAAACCCCAACCAATTAAGATAACTCCATAATAGTAACAACAAGCAGCAGAAACTTAGGGTTTAAACGAACCTAGAGAGTTTCAGAGATTAAGATTAAAAAACCAAATAGGGAAAATAAATCTTACAGGTTCTTCCGGGAAAAACCAATGACTCTGGTGCTCTTCTTCACAGCCAAAAAACGAATTTAGGCCCGATAGTGTAACACGACGTCTAAACCTAAATCAAAAACAATGGATGGACATATTGGGAAGAAACTGGAGAAAAAATAGTGGCGGAGGGATCGTCAATGAAGATTAAATCCGCGGCGGAGATTATTCGACGTCGACCTTCCACGATTACTAGGAGAAACCAGAAAATCACGTCGCCGATGGCGACTGCTCTCGTCGTTAGGGTTTGAAGAAGCTGCCGAATAGCGGAGAGAGAGAGAGAGAGAGAGAGAGAGAGAGAGAGAGAGGCTTTTTTGTTATCAAAATAAATTGCAAGTAAACAAGGCAAGGCGAAGGAGGACAGAAACTAGACTGGAAATTTGATTTGCTACCCCTAGAGTTCTTCAAGTTTACAGAATGACCCTACATTTCTATTTATTTATGTTTGCCTATCCACTTACATGAAATTAGAAAAATTCAAGTCCTCGTCTGTGTTTAATTAAAGAGTAGTAAAGACTCCCAAGTGATATCCTATGTAATATTTACAGGATCCATATCGTTTTTTTTTTTTTTTTTTCAGGATCCATATCTTTACTTTTTAGAAGATCTCTTTTTTTTGTCTAACAATTTTGGAAAATCTATGACCAGATTTTTGAAGAGAAACAAAAAATTGGAGAGAACTCGTACTATTTTGACACGTTTCCATGACATCCAATGATTATTATTTGAACACAGAATTTCATGTGTAATCAGGGCCAAAACAAAAGTGTGAAATTTAGTTTTCCGTCTCAATTGTTATAAACAAAACAAAATGCAACGATCGTATTCAACTGTTTCTTCAAATGACTTTTCATAAACTAATCTTCATATTATACCGCCGTCAGATAAAAAATGCATAGAAATCAAATTCTCCTTTCAATCTTCATAATAACAAACGCATAATTGGATTAACATGAAAATAATAGATTTTTTAAATCGTTCTGAAAGAACTCAAATTCTGACCTCTCAACTAACATGCTGGATCCTCAACCACTAGAACAATATGAGTTAGTTATTAATCACATATATATTACAACCCCTGCCTAAAGAATCATCACAACTCATTGTCAACTACTTACCCTAATATGTAATTTTGTTATCTGTAGTCATCACTCTTGTAAACCATAAAAGTCGACGTATGAAATCTTGAAATAATTATATAAGATCCTACAAGAACTCTAAAACAAGATCCCAACAGATTACAAAACTTTTATCAAAAAAAGAAAAAATCCCAATAGAAAAGACGAACCCTCTGAATCAAACCAAGGCACCTAAATCACTTCCATTGACTCTTCATAGTCAAACTCAATAACTTCACCATCAAACTTGCAGCACCTCCGGTTAGGCTCTAAAGTGAGCTCTAGTAAACAAGCTGGAACCTTTCGAAATAATTATACCTTTTTGAACTAAGATACCAGTCAAGACCCTAAAGAGATAACTTTTTTTTTTTTTAAATCTCGCTTAGTCATGTGGGCAAAGTTCATACAAATTAAAAAGAAACTGATATTAGACCAATTTCGATATAAGCCCAATTTTAGTCATATATTATCTTCAAGATGAGTTAATGAGAAAAATCGTAAGAAAATTTTATGATGGAAAAATCGTAAGAAAATTTTCTTCTATGAGACAATAATTAAGAGTATCCAGTGTGTTGTGGTACAAAATTCTTGCTTAAGGTTCTTCTCTGATTTTCAATTTACAATGTTTTGTATTAAAATATTACTTCATATTCAGAAATACTATTATAGTTATAAAGTTTTAAACCTTATGTGGTAAAGATTACCAGATTTTTTGTTTAATTTTTAATAAAAATATTAAAATTCTCTTCCTAACTTCCCTTTTAATAATAGTTAAGATTTTTATTTAATTTTTTAGTATTCATACTTCTCCTTTAATTATAGTTATTAAGATTTTTATTAATTTTTTTGGTAAATATTAACCTGCTCCGCAGATTTAGCAAGATTCGAAGACTAAATAAAATATTTCCTTTTGTTTATATTATAGAAAATCTTAGATTAAATATATCAACAACAAAAAAATCTTAAATTAAATAAGGAAAAAGAAGAGAGATTTACTCAACTCGAATAAGGAAATAATTGAATTTATCTCCTATAAAAGTAACAATACTTACCCTAAAAAAAAAAAAAAAAAAAAAAACCNAAAAAAAAAAAAAAAACAATACTCACCGTAAGGTTTTGCGTTACGAGTCCAGTTAAAATTCTCTAAGATCTCTCGAGCGAATAAGACTTTTCGTCTCTGCTTCTTCGTCTTCACTCTCTTCCTTCGTTGATCTTTTCGCTCTTGATCGTCTCCGTCCGACGATTTATCGATAAATTTTGATTCTTATAATATTTTTGATCGATGGATGATGATTATTTGAGCTGCGAGGAGGAGGAGGAGGAGGAGGATTATGATTACTCCTTCGATGATCATCAGGAGTCTTACAACGAGGAAGAGTCTGATTTGCAAAACGCGACCTCCAGAAAACCAACGAACCAGATCATCACGAAGGAATCTCTTGTAGCGGCACAGAAGGAAGTTTTGGGTAGGGTTATGGAATTGTTATCGGTTAAGGAGAACCAAGCGAGGACGCTTCTTATTCATTACCAGTGGAACGTGGATAAGCTGTTTAGTGTCTTTGCTGACAAAGGCAAAGATAGTTTGTTTAAAAGTGCTGGTCTTACCGTTTTTGATCCTTCCTTAAACTCTCGATTCTCTTTGAAGAAGACGATGAATTGTGATATCTGCATGGAAGAGGATTTACCAAGTTATGCGATGACGAGAATGGAGTGTGGTCATTGCTTTTGCAATGATTGTTGGAAGGAGCATTTTACTGTGAGGATTAATGAAGGCGAGAGCAAAAGGATTAGATGTATGGCTCATAAATGCAACGCGATTTGCGATGAAGATGTTGTTAGGAAACTAGTTTGTCCGGAATTAGCTGAGAAGTTTGATCGTTTCCTCGTTGAGTCATACGTAGAAGATAACAAAATGGTCAAGTGGTGTCCAAGCACACCGCATTGCGGGAACGCGATAAGAAAAGTTGAAGATGATGGCGAGGTGGAATGTTTGTGTGGTCTTCAGTTCTGTTTCAGTTGTCTGTGTGAGTCTCACTCTCCTTGCTCTTGTTTGATGTGGGAGCTATGGAGTAAAAAGTGTCAAGATGAATCTGAGACGACTAATTGGATAACTGTTCACACGAGGCTGTGTCCCAAATGCAACAAACCTGTGCACAAGAGTGATGGATGCAATCTCATAACTTGTATTTGTGGGCAGCATTTTTGTTGGTTGTGTGGTGGAGCAACTGGAAAGGACCATACTTGGACGACTATCGCGGGTCATAGTTGTGGTAGGTACAAAGATGACAAAGTGAGGCAAATGGAGAGAGCAAAAAGGGATTTAGATAGGTATACGCATTATCATTACCGATACAAAGCACATACGGATTCATTAAAGCTAGAGGATAAACTTAGGAAGAGTATCCTTGAGAAGGCAGTGTCAAATTCAGAAAACAAGGATGGAATGGTCTTTAAAGAGTTCAGTTGGGTTACAGATGGAGTCAACCGGTTATTCAGATCAAGACGAATTCTTTTATATTCGTATCCTTTCGCTTTCTACATGTTTGGCGAAGAGCTGTTCAAAGATGAGATGAGCGATGAAGAAAGAGAGATTAAGAAGAATCTGTTTGAAGATCAGCAGCAGCAACTCGAAGGTACTGTTGAGAAACTTTCCAAGATTTTTGAAGAGCCTTTTGATGAATATGATTATGAAAAAGTAATAGTAATGAGGAATCAAGTCACCAATACGTGTAGATTGATTGACTTCGTCTGCAAGAAAATGTACGAGTGCATTGAGAATGAGTTATTGGGTCCAATCCAAGTTGGCATCCACAACATTGCACCGTACAGATCAACGGGAATAGAACAGGCAGCTAAGTTTTGTGCTGACACATGCGGATCTTCGGATTGCGGTTCAAGCGGAGGGATTTCTATATCTTAGCAAGATTCTGTATCAGGGAACTTAAAGAGTTATTATTTTAGTTATTTTAGTTTATTTTTCTTGTTTTCTTAGCTTTTTGTTTCCTAAACTGTTGATGCAGTGCACAATATAACTTTATCTCTTGGTCATCCTTATGTTTTTTTTTTTCGTTAAGGCTAAGTTATCTCTTCTTCTTCATAGAGTAATGCGATTGTCACTGATAGGTTCATAACCATTCCTTTATACTTTTTTCAAAGGTATAGAATACCTTTAATTATATGGAGTCAGTATAAGAAATCCATGAAGAAAGAAAAAGAAAAAGATTGCATGATGATGATGAGTTAGATTCCTATGCTACTTTATTAGTGCTCTAAAGCTGTTTTCAGATTCAGTATTTGAGTTATCCACATACTTTATTAGTGCTCTAAACTTATTCATCGTTGTTCTTTTATGTGGATAAAAGAACAGGAGAGAACAACGATGAATAAGTTTAGTGGAATTAAATAAATGAAATAAAATTTCCACCTATTCCTCTGTTACAGGGAAGTGGGATCATTTCCCAAAGAAAACTTTTTTTTTTCTCCATTCATCTTCTGGGATTCATGGAGTCTTTTTTTTTTTTTTTTTTTTTTNTTTTTTTTTTTTTTTTTTTTTGTCATCTATTGATTTTATTGAAAATTTGAACATTAGATTTATTTAATTCCACTAAACTTATTGTAATCGCCATTGGAGCTCTTCTAGCCATTCTGCTTCTGTTATGCTGCATATTACTCTGCTGTCTTTTTCTCCACTATTTTTTCACTCTAACTGGTGAATGTTATGTGGGACCTCAGACAATCTACTATTCACTTTGATTTTACAGACTACTTTCAGTCTTTAGATACTCCTTTTGTAACACAAACGTCATGCACTTCTTCTCTGAAGAAACTTGGTATTTTTTTTTATTTTACTTCATCCCATCTATTGTAATCTTACAACTACCTTGGTCCAGTTTTATCAATACCACTATCATTAGCATGTGTTTTTTCTAGGAGCCTAGATACTCGCTAACAATGAGTTTTGGTGTTGGGATGTAAATGAGAAAGTCACAGAAAAGAGAAGATGCTTCTAAATCCAAGAAAAGAATCAGAATCATTGGACTTACCTGGAAGTGTCGAGCAGAATCCTTTCTTCTGCTCTAAGTTGGTGCTGGCTCTCTTTACCATCGAGATATCAAAGGACAGCATTTCTTCAGGTGCATCCGATGTGATGCTTGGTTTTTTAGTAGAAGGACTAACCATTAATCCGTATGCTCTATACGGACTTATCTCTGTGTTTCTTCCTTCTTGAGAAGAAATGGTTTTAGGATTCTCCCGTTTTGATGTAGCGAGTACTGGAGAATTCTTGGACCTTTTCCTTATGTAGTTGAATACTGTCTCATCAGAGTATGGTCTTTCTGTTTTCCCTTTTTGCAGATTAATGCGAGGTAATAGTTAGAGTTTAAGCAAAGGTGTATAAACGCAAAAATAAATTTCAGAATGATTGAAGATTTACTCACCATTTTTATCTGCAAGGCTTGCATAACCCGGGCTTGTAATTTGCTGTGCGCTTTGTTTGATGTTTTTTGTATTTGTAGGTAAGCCAAGCACAGAATCATACTGAAATAGAGGATCGAGTTCAGGAGAATTCTCCAATAAGCTCTTCCTTTTCAGAGTTGATTTCTCTGATGCTGGAGAGGTTGGATTCAAAGTGCTCAATGAAGGAAAACACTTTGCTTTTTCACGTATGTGGTCAAAGACGGTATGTTCATTGATAATGACGCAGTCGTCTTCTTCCATCGTCACATAGGGCTCTTTCTCTGTAAAGAATTGTGGGTTAGAAAATGGTTGACCAATGGAATACAACGCACACTTAACAGATTTAAATTTGTACTGAAAACATCTAACCTTCTTCTGAATCTTCATCTATGAGCTTGAAACTAGGCCTGCAGAATCAATATGGAGCAGATGCTAACTAATTCGAGGACAAAGTCTTATTCTTGAAAAACTTATGTATTTATGGGTACTGGGGAAGAATCGATAAAACTAAAATTTTCTGAGCAAGAATGTAAGAGAAAATGTACTCACATATCATCTTTTTTATCCTTTCGGTTTGATGGTCCAGATTTAACTGGATTGTCATCATCTACTATGCAGGCATCCACCATAGGAGGATAATAGTGAGGCAACCTGTTTTCGCTTTTGTAATTTATTTTGTTGTTGTTTGCCTTCTTCAGTAGAAGTGTTTCATGGAGATCAATCCCAACTACAAAAAAGAACCCCGGGAAATTAACACACTTGATTAGCAACTTTATGTTTCAGTGTCTCACTCGCTACATGGTAATCAAGTTTTGCTATCAAACCAGTGATGTTATAAAGAAGACGTAACTGTATTCTTCGAAGATGAGATCAGCCTTCACAGTCACCTTTTCTTGTTGGGGCCTTTCCAGGAGTATGGTTACGCTATAGGGACTAGAAGAAGGCAACAAAAAAAGGAAAGAAGTATTGCAAATATTAAACCAAGTTAGACGAAGAGTTGCATTGAGTTAATGATGATATAGTGACTGGCAGGTAAACATACCTGGAGAAATCATCCATTCTGCTGCCATTAAAACATCACTGATTAGTTACATTTACATGAATGTCTAAAAGAGGCTTTATGTGAAACACGAGAATGTTGGTAAAAAGTCCTCCATGAACCAATTCGTTATCAGAAGAAACATTATGGTTTATCATTGGTTAAGTAAGTGATAATCACCTTACTTTCTCATGAAAGTGGATAAGATTTTCTTCCTCTGAACCAACAATCTGCCAGAAAAGGATACAGATTAGTAGCTCATATAGTAGTTATCTTTTATTCATGAGCAAATCACGAGATTATGCAGAACAGTGGAGATGCAGGTACAGTATCTTCAGTAAAGTTAGAATATAATGCAGAAAGTCTTAGGCAACCAACCATGTCAGCATAATGGCGTTTTGTGGATTGGAGAGGTTGTGATAGTCGTGTCAATGTGACTGCTAGTTTAGATACCCCTTGCTTCTGACACTCAACTTCCTCGACCTTGATTTCTACTTTTGGAGGTAGGGAAGATAGAGATTCCTTGATATGATTTCCAAAAGGATATTTTCGACCGGTAACAATCTCAATCCTTCTTGGATCAGCTTCAGCAAGAGCTTCAAATGACCTGACTCCCATCGAATGAAGCGCCTAGCAAAAGAATGTATTCAGACAAAAGTTACCAAGAAAAACAAAATTCACTGAAGCATCTGAAAAAGGTAAGGTACAGTGAACGAGCTTATAATGAGCAGACAGAGATTAAACCTTTGCTGTAACCATTCCAATGCCAGGCAATTGTTTCAGCAAATATGGACTGTCGTCCCAGAGCTTTTGATAGAGTGATTTGGCTAGTAGAGTTGAGCTAATCGTTCCTTTATAATTCTTTTTGTATATAAAGTACTCTTTCATGCATCTGGCTATTCTGGATCCATTCGAGCATATCGAGTTAGCGTCCTGAGATAAAAGATCCAATTTTCAGATGCAGAGCGAAGAAGTGTTGGTTATAAAGTGATTAGAGGGAGCCAGGAATATAATATTGGTGGACCTGAGTCATGGATAAATCATGAACTGAAGGATCCCCAGTCAACCAATCATTTGCAAGCACAAATAGTTTCTCTTCTCTGGTTTGGATGCGTTTTTTCCGCTTTCCTTTATTATCGTTGATGTGGAACCTGAGCCGCCCTTCTTTATCTGCGTTTACATCATTTAAGGTCTTCTTCTCATTGCGTCTGAGCTGTATCCCTTAATTTTGCCAGATAAACAAAATTAGTTTATTCATCAAGAAATAAGAGTTATGTACCAAAGCAGATTTGACATACAAGATATCTCTTCAGCACGGCATACAATATGAAGAGCCTCGTCCAAGCTGTAGCCCGTTGGCGCATGAATAATGTACTTCATTGTGTCAAACTTTAGATAATACTTTGTCATCAGCCTTCCGGGCTCTACACAAAATAACGAGAGTCAATTATATTTTGAAAATCGAAGATATGGAATCTTACATCTCAATACCTTCTGGTTTTAAAACAAAACCGTCTGTGTCAGTCCAGATCATCTGATAGCGTGACAGCTCATTGATCTTCAGAAGGCAGAGCTCTGGTAGGACCTAGGAAAAATGAGTACTTCAAAAAGGAAAAATGAGTAAACTAACTATGTCACTAGGGCACCTTGCAAATGCTTCTCTACTCGATCTTTAGGAATTCCTTTCTTAATAGCATAGTTCTCTGGATTCTGGCAATACGAACTTCAAAGTCAGTTATCCCATATATGATAATAAACAAGTTGCCATAAAAATCACTGAGAGAGCATATGAACGTGCCTTTTTCATTCTGACATACAGGTATGAACACTTCATCCACTCAATTGCCCGTGTAACATCAGAGACAGTAAGTTGAACTATTTCTGCCGTTAGGTGCTCTATTAAGCATGGCAGCAATCTGAAACAAAAATAACAGAAGAATATTTCTTGAAGTCAACAAATAGCTTTTGAAGAATGTGTAAAAAAGCAAAGGGTTCCAAAAACAGAATTTTATTGGCCAATACGTACTGTGATTCAACAACCTCGCATCCATTCAAGAGATTCTCATATAGATGGACCTGTAATCATTTAATAAATCATAAGTAGAGAACACAAGAGTAAAGTAAGAGATTCAGGCACAGAGAAAAGTTGCAGTAAATAACCGTCTCTCTTCTAGTCATAATAATAACCATTCCCGTGTCATCAAATGGAGGCCGACCAGCCCTGCCACACATCTATAAAAGAGAGATTACTTCTCCTCCTTGCAATAAAATTTAGAGCACATTCCAGTAGCCTGTGCAGATAATCAGACAGCAATATCACATCTAGACAACTACACATGCTCGAATAACATACCTGTAGTAGTGTGGAACGATCATATTCCATGTAGTGACCTTTTTCCTTGTTGCTGAAAGGAAAAAAATGTCAGTGGATACTAACTTAAATTCCAAATAAATACTTAATGAAATTAGCTATGCAAAGACATACAAATGTTGAGTTGATTTTATGACGACTGTATGTGCAGGCAGGTTAATTCCATGAGCAAGAGTGTTGGTCGTGCAAAGAACTTGGATATCTCCACTAAGGAAGAGCCCTTCTACGAGGCTTCGGTCCTTTTGGCAAAGACCACCGTTGTGATAACCAACTAATTGGGACATTGCGGTGCTTTTCAGCTTGCAGAACAATGCTGAAGCAAAGGTACGATCAACAAGCTTAAAAAAGTGAAACAAACCATACCGCCTTGGAGAATATAAGATTGCATCTGTTTGTCACTGCACATTGGCGAAGCCTCCCTTAATCGTTCCAGCTGTTCTCTGCTTTTAATAAATGGATTTGAGTAGCCATAGGTCATTGCAGTTTGAGCAAGCTTTTGTGCAGCCTCTTGAGCGCCTTTTCGTGTCGAGCAAAAAACTAAGGCAGATTTTCCTTTTGAATATTGCATTAAAATGTCTGCAAATTCATAGATTTCCTCAACTGAGTGTTGTAAGTTACAACCTAAGCAAGACAGAAATAACAGAGAATATCATGATAATAGCCGCTTACCATAAATATAGTTCTGGAGGCGCTGGATATGAGAAAATAAAAGAAAGGAAAACAAGACTCGGTTTAGTTTCTGTATTAACAAAAGAGACGAGGGGATAATGCTATCGAAAACCAAGATGCAGAAACTGTATACCTTTTCAAAGAGGAAGTCATTCTTGGCAGCAGCATAACCTGTACAGAAAAGACAGTTGACATTTTCTTAAATTCATGACAGGAAAGTGATTAACAGCTAACCGAATTCATCAATAACAGAAAAGACAGTTGACATTTTCTTAACATTTAAACCAATAAAAAAAAGCCAAAATATTGACTTTTGAGATGCGACAGGTACCAAAAACTTTAGTTGTCAGCTTAACAGGTCTCATTTCTTCGCCAAACCTATAGAACATGGGATCGGAAACAATGAAGTAATTGAAAATATTTCTCCGAAGGACATATGTCTATGAAAAGCAATCAATAGGTTACCTCTTAATTCCCGCGGTAGGAACCTTGAGCCATTCCGCTGCAGTAATTGAATAAGTATTACCACTTTAGTTGTTTTGAAGCAAGTCTTTCTATTTGGTACTTTCGAAGCAAGTAATCTAAGCAAAAAAAAAAAGTCATACAATCTGCAGAACATAATTAGAATTGTGAGCTACATTTTACCTAGATCCTCAATGTTTGGGATAGTAGCTGAGACAGCCAGAAGACGTACTGAGGCTAAAGGACTTGACCTTAGTTCATGATTGCTAGAAAGAATCTTTATTCTACTGACTACTGCCTCGAGAGCAGCTCCGCGCGCATCATTCAGCAGGTGAACTTCATCAATGAGCACAAGTGCTATATCACTGAAAAAACCTAAGCCTCCACTGGTAACGCGATAACGACTCACTGCATCAAATTTCTGCAGGAAAAAATGTACTGTGTAACTACAGAATGAAATGTCATATACATTTCTTGTGTTCCAGCTAAAAGCATGGGGGGAATCAAGAAGCAGTAATCAAGTTCCAAACAGTAAATACAGACAACAAAGAGAAATTGGTATCTGACCTCAGGTGTGGTCAAGATAATATCTGCGTCTTGTATATTCCTGGTGCTGTAGGTTTCGTTATCACCTGTCAGCTCCAAACAACTGATTCCCCATGAATTAAACTTTTGATTCCAATCACGCAACTTCTCCTGTACTAAAGCCTTGGACGGAGATATGTAAACCTTGACACCAAAGGTAGAAGAAACCACAAATAAACGATAAATAGCACCAGTCCAATATTGGTGTATTTATTGTAAAAACGATGGCATCAAACATTCAGAAAATCTCATGCACAAAAGCTTACTGTTTTAAGAGCTCCTTTAGCATGGAGAAACCTTCCATCCTTAGAGATAGACTTGGAGAGAAGCCTCAAAATGCATAGTTCAAAAAGTACGGTTTTACCACTTCCCGTTGGCGCTGAAATAACCATGTTGATATCGGAGTGAAAGCAAAGGGGAAAGCACTCGCTCTGCAGAGAATTGAAGTATCTAAACACAAACGAGCCAGAAGCAACACAAGGAAAGATTTAGTTTCAAAAACAGTGTTTGATAAAGGACCAAATCAAGGAAATGCATCATCATGTTCGAGAAAAGATAACACGTATATAACTTTAGTAAGCAAATTACATCTGAAGCGAGCATTAGAGTCTCAACACGATGACTAAATCTCAACTTAAAAGAGATATTACCTGAAACTAAAAGCTGAACGGAAATTTCCAGGCAAATCTGAGACAGATTTCAGCGCGTGTGTATCCATGACCAATTATAATTTGACGATCTGCAGATTTGAATAGCGTGACATCAGAATCCTAAAGTTTCATGAGATCTAGATAGCTGCAATCACTTCATAAGCTTGTCCGTACATCAGAATACGAACACTAATTTGTCCATCACCATCCACAAATTCAAATCGAAATATAGTCGGATCCTGATGCGGAAACCGATTGAAATCTCAAAATTAATCCAAATTCAAACTTAAAAGCAGATTACGCTAGCTTAATTTCAGAGAAAGCGGGTGAGGAAGTTACGAAATACTGACTAGTCGAATTTCGCAAATACTCCATTGAAACCGATCACGCAACGAGCAAATACAGTGAGAAATGCACAGATAAATCAATCTCACCTTAAATCAGCATCAAAAACCCTGTGCGCGACCAAACTTGAAGAGAAACGATCTCAGAGAAATGGAGAGGAAGTGAGAAAGTGAGTTCAAATTCAGGGTGCGTCAAGTTCCTTTTGACCGTTGTAGTGGAAGGCAAGCTACAACGCCGCGCGGTTCTCAGTTTCCTCAAAGCGTCCACATCATCAGGATTCAGGAGGGATAAAAAGCTTTGGGCCTATTTGAAAATTGAAAATCTTATGGGTCGTATGGTATTTATTCATAGAAAATTGGTTTAATTTTAAATATACTATTTTATGGGGTAGTTTCATAAATATTTACATGTCCCTGTGAATAAATTAGAGAAACCGGAAAAAATGTCGCTCTCCCTCTTCGCCGGTAATCGTCTCCGCTTGACTCTTTTTTCCTCCTCAGACTCTGAGACTATTGCAAGAGGTAAATCTTCTTTCCGTTACTGTCTCAAATTTATGGCTGAGATTACATTTATCTGTTGCTTTGTTTGAGTGTACTTGTAATCGAGCCGTATTGTTTTCCATCTTGCGGCTCTAGATTCGAGTCGATCCATTTTCGGCCGTTAGATCTTCTGTTAGCTCAAAGTTCTTGTTCATCCTGCGTTATGCTTAGCACAAAGGATCTGAATTTTGCGAGTTTGTACGACGTTTTTAATTTGGTATGTGATTCGTATTCATTTGAGAGTTTGAAATTAAGTTATGGAAATGCAGATTTGAAGCCAAAAAAAAAATACAATCAGGGATAGATAACCAATTTAACTTTCTTGTGCTTCTAGCGTCAGAGGAGAGGAAAGAGACATGGCGAGTTGTGTGAATTCTCCGGCGATGACTCTGTGCCCGCCACGTGTCTCTCCTTCAAAGTCACTCCCCTGCAGCATCAATTTTAACAAGTCTGCTTCACGATCATCTTTCACATCCACCAGAAACACCGTACTCTCTCTTCGCAGGAAGCAAACCGCCACTAATTTTCAGGTTATGGCAGCAGCGGCGAAAGAAGAAGCGGACCCTCTGAGAATCATAATATCAGGAGCTCCAGCTTCAGGTAAAGGTACACAATGCGAGCTCATTACTGAGAAATATGGTTTGGTTCATATCTCAGCTGGAGATTTGCTTCGAGCTGAAATCGATTCCGGAAGCGAAAATGGACGACTTGCAAAAGAATTCATGGAGAAAGGAGAATTGGTTCCTGATGAAATAGTTGCAACGATGGTGAAAGAAGCTTTGTCGGAGCAAAACGGATGGCTTTTAGATGGATATCCAAGGAGCTCATCGCAAGCAACATCTCTTAAGCGATTTGGATTCGAGCCTGATTTGTTCATTCTCCTTGAAGTTCCTCAAGATATTCTTGTTGAAAGAGTAATCGGGCGTAGATTAGATCCTGTCACTGGGAAGATTTATCATTTAAAGTATTCTCTTCCGGACACCCAAGAGATCGCTGCTAGACTCACTCAACGGTTTGATGATACCGAAGAGAAGGTGAAACTCCGGTTAAAGACTCATAACCGAAATGTGAGTGATGTGATATCGATGTACCGAGATATTACGGTTAAGATTAAGGGAAACTGTTCGAAAGAGGAAGTGTTTGGTCAGATCGATACGGCTCTGGCCAAACTGGTTCAACAGAGGAACATTGGTACAAGCCGTTCAGTTGCAAGCTGATGAAGCATTTGGTCGGCACAAGACTTGGCCATTTGATGATCTCTGGAGAGAACAACCTTTGATTGAAACAGAAGATCACAGCCATTGCGTTCCATCAGAGAATAGAAAAGGTCTCTCCATGATACCGAATCGGATCAGCAATAAAGATTTATCCATCGACAAAACAATTTGGAATGTTTTGAAAACTGGTGATTATATTGATCTGATCTGAGGTTTTTAGACATATGGGTATAAACTTATGTAGTTATGTTCACATTCTGTTTCTTTCATTGTTGAAACCCTTGAAATGAAATGAGAATGAGAATTGACTCTTACGAAGCAAAACTCTTGAATTTGAAATCACTTTTAGGTTGTGATTTTGTATTTGATTCTGACGAATAATGCATAGAGCCCATAAGAAGGAAGATGCAGGAGTGCTACCAATAAATACCTGCAGATGCATGAACTATAGTTAAAGGATCGGCAAAATCAGTCTAGGAAAAGAAGCATGTTGATATAACAAAATATTTTCATTCTTCTCAACCAATGCTGACTGATCTACAATGTTTGAAGACTTACCACACTGGAGCCATTGGAAGTGACAGGTCGAGAAATGGATATGGCCACCTAAATCAATAGAGGAATATAAATGTAAGGCAGATCAAAAACTAAGTATAAGATACATGTAAGATGACAGAAAAAGGACAAAGAAGAGTTTTTACCCTACGGAGACAAAAACATGGAGAATCCATTGGAAAATAACGAAACTTCCTGTCCACAAGATGAAGTAAGAGAACCTGAACAAGGGAAATCTCTGCGAGTAACAACACCAAAAGAAAAACCTCAGTTTGATACATTAATGTAAAGAAAACGCTTGGTAACATCTTAAATGCAGAAGCGAAAAGGTGTTTTTACCAGACGGTTAAGAGTTGTGTCACAAAGCAGCAAAACGAGGTTGCTCGTATGCAAATTCACAGTCATCTGAAAACACAATTTGCAGTAGAAAAGTTGAGACTGAGTTTTCAGGAGGGTCAAGGTCGATTCGAATAAATCTAAAGCAAGTAAAAACGCCAAAGAACTTATGCAACATAGCAAGTGCCGTGCACAAGCTTTTAGTATTATATGGTGAGGAAAATTCTTGATGAAATGGCGCAAAACTTACGAAACCCATCTCGTAGTCCTGTAAAGACAGAAACGGGAAAATCACGGTCCAATATATACTGTCTGTAAGTACAGCTGCTCCAGCGCTCATCTGTTTTTCAACAAACCAAAACGCACAAATGCCAAAACAACGTCAGTGATCATCAATTCATCACAGATAATCTACACGATGCAATCAGAAATCTTAAAGTTAAGAATTATGCATATCCAAAGGATTTGTGTCTACCTGAAATATAATCTGGAAGAGATGGACACAGGAACGCAGTGTCTTTGAATCCAAAGTTTTTCTCTTCTCGAGCAAAACCATGTTCTCCCCATTTATAAGAAATCCGTTCTCTGCATCACTTCCTACTTGATAGGCAGTTAGTCTCGTGCTCAGTTGCTTTTTGTATTGAAAACACCCATAAATTGAAAGCAGTGATCCCATCTACAGAACACACATTTGATGAAAGATATTCAAACAAAGACATTCATCAACACTATTTTCTTCTAAAACATAACATGGAGATCAAAATATACCCCAAAGTAGATTGCTATCAACGTGAATGTCCACCTGTCAAACAATCAACACAACAGATATCGAATCAAAACCGAAACAAACATAAATCTCAATCCTTTCAAGAATATCTTTCTGTAATACATAGACTAAATGTCTCAAAAACATCAACGATCTCCAATTTCCAGATTCGAACAAAGCCTAGAATGAAACTTTTCACACAGTGAAGGAGGTTTTAAAGAGCATACTGAGTGTAATAGTAGTAAATGCGCCATCCGCGAAAAGCAAGCCGGACAAAGTTGCTCGCCAGAAGAAAGCAGAAGGCGAGAACCCGAAAACCAAGTAACCAACCGGGATGGATTTGTTTAAAACAAGGTCTCCAAACATCATCAATGCATAGAACATCGTTGTGCTCAGTATCACCAGTGTCATTACCATTTTGTCGCTGAGTTTCTACTGAACTATCTTCGTACTTCCATATGACGAACAAAGCAACAACCATGGGAGTCAATACCCATACCGCACAAAGAAACACTCTCCAATTAAACCAGTAATCGAAGCTGGCTATATCCGGAACATTCTGGAATTTCATTCTTCTCCTTCCGATTATCCAATAAACAGTTGATCCGTCTGAATCTTCGGATCTTCAGATCCGAAACCCAATGGATCAACGCCGACTTGAGAAACCCAGATCAAAATCAGAGGAATTCAAGTAGCTTGAAATCCAATTTGATCGATTTACCTATAGAGAGAATTACAATTTAAGAGTTAAAAAAATCCGATTCTGAAGAACACGGACTTGGAGAATTTTCAAGAACTAAGTTATATCCTTCAGAAGAAACCAGAATTTTGATGAAATACTTAATACTTACGTAATGTAAGAAGAAATGTAGAAGTTTCGTCTTCTTCTTCTTCTAGAGGTTCGAGGATTTGTGATGGAGAAGTCAAATTGAAACTGTGAAGCTATGGCGACTCGTATAAATCCGAGAAGCATTCGATGGCGGTGAGCCACAGAAACCGAGAAGCCGGAGACCAGAAGAGGGTGGAGCGAGGGACAGGTGGGACCTCCTCCGTTTCTTCAACACTTGATTAAGAAACGGCGTCGTTTCGTCACGTGCGTACTTTAAATAGGCCTAAATAAAAAAAACCTTTCAAAATGGAAAAAATACACGTCCCTATCTACATGGCCCATATATGTTTTTAACTATTTATAGTTAAGTCTATATAAAGTAAGTTTATTGGAGTCCGACGTAATAATACGCTGCCGTATTATATCTGGTTTAAGATTCTTAAGAAACGTTTAGTTGGTGACAAAAAAAAAAAAAAAAAAACGTTTAGTTAATAACTTCGATTGAGAATTTGAGATTTTCAATTTTCTATGAAATTAGTCAAAAGATCGTTAAGAAATATGGATCCCAACATTTATGTATTTATAGCTATGTATGACTTAAAATGGCGATAACAACAAAACAAATGGAAAACGCTAGAAGAATAATATTACGTGAACTATGACTAGATTTTTATTTTTAAACTAATGAACTATGACTAGATTTTTCTACATTTCGAGTGATGAAAACAACATTTTCCAGATATAATTTGTTCGGATCGAAAATTAATTTGAAAACATTCAGAAAGAAGGAAAAAAAAATAGACTAACACACATTACGTGATAATTTTGATGAATCATAACTAGCTATTTTGTAAGCAACTATTTTTATTTTTAGTTTTCCAATAGTAGGTACAAAATTATTGAATAGTGATTAAGTGCATTTGTTGTGGTCATGTCATCTTGTTCATCCGTATATATGACGGAAAATTGACAATATGTATAGATTCCTTGTTAAACAAAAGGTTTTTCGAAAGAAAACCAAAATCTGAGGGCGGAAAAAAAAACATCAACTTAACCACAATATATTTTACATGTCATTTTCTTCGATTAAAAGCACAAATTTAATTTCATATATAACATAGAGATATATATAGATATAATCAAGTTTGCCTTGATTATATTGTGGCCTAAAGACGGCCATGAGCAATCATCTCCAGAAGAGCAATCTCGTTCATCATAACTTCATCGCAACCATGCATCACCATCCAGCTATCTGTCATCGGTTCATCAAGCTCTACGGTTACACCACTTCCGGAGCCAGACGCAGAACCTGAAGTAGACGTTGATCCAGACGCACAAGCCGCAGACGCAACTGCCAATGACTGTGTCTCCTTTCCATCGTCTAAATCCAAGTTCATCACACCGTCAACGATATACTTACATTCATTCTCATGATCACTGCTCTTGTCGCACTCCGAGACCGCAACAACAACATCTTTACCTTTGCCTCTCATATTTTTTGTTGGACCAACGTTTGCGTCCGCGTTTGCGTTAGAGGTTGCGGTCATGAGGGTATCATCGTTGTAGGTAACAGATCTAATGTAATTCTGAAGAGTGTTGCTGCCAAGTGCAAGGGCAATCTCGTCTTTTCCCTTAGCCCTCCTCGAGTGTTGTCGACGTTTAGTCGCGTTCCAATGGTTCTTGATTGTATTTTCAGTGCGTCCAGGGAGTTTACGAGCGATCTCAGCCCATCTGTTCCCGATCTCCTTGTGGGCTTCAATTAGTATCCTATCCTCTTCTTCACTCCAACCATCTTTCTGTAACGTACAACATCAATTATACTTATATATTAATTAATAATTTATTTGTTTTTTTCTAAGTTTGTTACATTGTTATGAGAGAATCTAAGTAAAAAAATGACTTTATTTTAAATGTCCTACCAATTGTAAAGCTTTGTCCACCACAACAAGACAAAATGCGTTAAATAAATGTCATAGACATATATGTATATACAAACAAAAGTATAAAGTATTCATGCATAAACTTAAACCCTAGACATGTTAACAAGTGTGAAAAAGTTTGTTTGATTCTCTTCGAAGTTTCACAATGTATCAGAATCTAAACGTATCGAGTGTGATATTTCTTTTTTGTGAAAAAGAAATATTTTTGATCGTATGTCAATATGTATATTATAATATTTTAAAATAAATATTTCAACATCTCATCATAAAATAATCAGCATAAACACATTCAATTGGATATTTAATTTCTAACAATTAAAGAAGATGAATGTGTGTTTATATGTGCAGATGTGTGTATCGCCACACCGTGATGTATATACATAACAAGATTTCATAATCTGTGTAAAACATATAAAAACACACATAATTCTATTTGCCGATATATGCACTATCATACGATGTCAACTTGAATGACAAAAATTAATGATCACATCAAGTTGAGGTATCATGGACAACTAGACATATAATTATATATGTATTTATATATGTAAATGTATATGTATGCTTCTTTAATTGTAAACACACATACGATCATACATATATGCATATACTACATGATTCATATAGAAATATAAGAAATTAAGAAGAAGGTAAGAAATTAAGAAACCTTAATATCGGGACGGAGATGGTTATGCCATCTTTCTCTGCACTGTTTTCCAACTCGTCCATGAAGCATCTTAGCAATCTGAGACCATTTCTTAGTTCCATGATGCTCCACTAATTGCACCAATAACCTAAAATTAGATAAAAAATCCATATAAATCTTCTATATTAAATTAATTTTAAAAATATCAATTAATTATACCATATAAACAAAAATATTTATAAGAATTCCAAAAAATGAAAGGTTGAATTTATAACCTGTCTTCATCGGAAGTCCATTGCCCTTTGATGATGCTAGCTTTTTTTGTGGGTTTACATCCTCTCCTCATCTGCAATCTCTTGTTCTTCTTGATCTGATCGGGTTTGATCATTATTTGATTATTTTGACGCCGATTCATGATGACATCTTCGTTTACGCTCAACATACCCGTTGGTTTAGGCGCATCGTATAGATTAGAGCCAACCATGGCTAGATTGAAGGTTGTCTCGCTCCTAAAGATGATTCCTTGGTTTTGATCATTTTCCCACATAGTATTGTCATGTGGGACATGTAAAATGTTGGATACATCCTTGGGTTCAACAGTTGTTGAGGTGCTATAGGTCATATCGAAGAGATCTTGGCTGTTGGATATGCCATGAAGATATACCTCGAAAGCTTCAGTGCATGGAGAGGGAGTGATACCCCTAAAGATATCCTTTGAGGGTATTTCATATGTGTGAGGATGCATATCAAAGTGATAGGGAGCAATATTTAGATTTCGAACATGATCGGAAGTTGTGTTTGAGATCTTCGAAGTTAGATTTTTGTGAAAAAGATCAGGAGTAGAATTTATGGTCGACGGGAGATGTGACGTATCGAGATCAATTTGAAAAGGTTTTTGATGCACATTTTGTACACAAGAAACATCATCGGTAAGAGATGGATGAAAATCTTTTAAGGTGAGATTATCATCGTAGATAACGGCTGCGAGATACGGGTAATGCATTTTGATCATTGACTCGAACTCCATACGATGATTACGAAAAAGTAACGAATATGAACGGAAAATAGAAGATGGACTAACTTATGAAAAAGATAATTGAGTGAAGTACGAGAAAGGTAGAAAAAAACACTAGATCTGAAAGAGGAAATGAGTTGGTGAAGAACATAGAGATTTAAAAGAGAGAAGCCTACTGCACTGCAAATTAAGAGATGCCAAATAAATTTTTGATGAATGAAATGAAATTAAGGAAGAGGAAAAGCTCGGAGAAGTAAAAGTAAGGGTAAAATATTAAGAGCTTATAAATAGGAGCAATTGCGAAGAGTGCTGAGTTGGCAAATATCTAGCCTTTGATAAAAAAAAAAAAAAAGGAAAAAAAGGTAATTTTTAAGAGACAACTTGGTAGTCCAAGGGTAAAATGGTCACTAAAATATGTCATGTAATAATCATGAAGTCGTTATAAGGTAGTTTGTAACTTTGTAAGGTTGAGGAAAATTCTCGGGCATGGTTGGACACGTGTTGAACATGTAAGCAGCATCGTTTCTACTAGCCGTGTGATAATCTTTTTGGTGTTGCAATGTCAATCTAACGGTTCCGAATAGTGCGTGGGGTCCATAATTTTCTAATAGGTCCCACAAAGTCGAACTCAAAAACATTGACCAAGAAGTCAAAATTAAAAAAATATATATACACAAATATCGTCCAAAATATTTAATTATTTTGATGATTTATCTTTTCAATTTTTGTTATCATTTTTTACTATATTTTCAATCTATATTCATTTTTAGTTAAATTTCCAAACATGAATATCATCGATATCCTATTTGAAATAATACTTAACATTACTTTACTGTAAATTTTTTATTTTTTACCATTGATAAAATATATGTTCCATAAAACCATTTATCTAACTACTATATGTGATATTTCAATAGGAACTCTATATATGGAGATAAGATAAAATTACTCTAAATTTGAAAAGTTCCAGCATGGAAAGACACATTAGAAACCAAATGACAATATTTAATAGGAACTTTCAATTTTGTAACTGAATAGTTAATACTAATACCATAACAATAAAGATGATAGGATTTTTACCAATGGCATTAATACTCAAGAAAGACGCCGACCAAATTGCACTGCTTTATTTTTATTTTTTTTAATAAACAACTCTTAATCCCATCAAACTATCTTATCATTTTCATTTTATTTTTATTTTTACCTCCTTAACGACATGATAAATTACAAATCGGTACAGTAGATACAAATAAAACAAACTTAAAATAATTTTATAATTTATAAGTGAAATAAACACATATTGATCGCAACAAGGAATCGGACCAGAAAACACCTCTGGCGTGTGGCATGGCTTGAGGTTAGAAATTTGTGGGCCTTTGCATGATGTCCACTTGTACATAAAGAGACCTTAGATCCGGCATAAAATTTGGCCCAAAAACGGCATGTTTGTTACTTTTCATCTCTCATCAGAAAAAAAAAAAACAGCACGAAGTCTACAGATTCTTTAAACCCTCCAGACCATTAGGAAGGTTTAAAAAAGTTGGGGCTTTTTTGAAATTAACTTCATCTTATGGGGTCATCCATTATTTATTCAATTCAAATGGTAGAATTTTCATTATGTTATTATTTTGTTGGTGTCATTTCAAAAACGTATATGTGAAACTATGAAACATATCGTTGCTAATAAAAAAAAAAAAAAAAAAAAAAAAAAAAAAAACCGANAAAAAAAAAAAAAAAAACCGGAAAAAGTATCGGTCTCTCCCTCATCAGATCTGCCTGCACCGGAGGCATTGTTTGTTGTGAACAACAACGATATGGACCGTGTTGCCGAGGCAAGAGATGAATTGCACCGTATGTTAAATGAGGTTTAAAGCTTCAATTCCATGTCTTTGCTTCTTTAAGCAATTACATGATATGTTACTGAGGTTAGGTGTGTTTGTGTGTGTCTTAATTTTCCCGTCTTTGCCTATGAAATCTTAGCTTTTTTGTTTATTTTTGTGGTTGGTTTTTCTCAAACTTTTTCAGTATAAGACATTATATCGATCGGGACGACGTTTTTTAGTCGAGATTCTCTATTCCCGTCCTCAACATTGCTAAGTTTTGGTAAACTGACAAGGATGAAATGAAAGTTGTGCACATTAGCTTACTTTTAAATTTATCTGCATGACGAACTTAAAGACGCGATATTCAGTTAATATTTGCCAACAAATTAACAGGATCTCTCAAACGCAATAAACACAATAAAAATAACCGATAAACTTGGCTTCCATTCTCACTGCCAACACCACTGGAATAAAATTTAGACTCACTTATCGATCGGAATTATACATAATCATGATTTGAATTTGAAGTTTCTACGCTTTTGATTATCTTCCAAACATGTACATCCAAAGTACTTGTGCCACTTCCGGCAAAGGCCTCTATGAGGTATCTGGACTGGTTTTCCAACAACATCGCGGGCAAGGCAAGTCTTCTTCTCCTTCTTCGGTCTCGATTGTTTGTGTTTTTGTTTGTTTGCGTTTGCATTTACATGTAGATATCAATTATTTGTTCGCTTGCTTTTATGTTTTATATTATTTTTTTTTCCAAATGCATTCCACAACCTTTAATATGATAAGCGTAAACGGCACACGAGTTGCATTTTGCAAAACAATATTATGTAAACTGAAAATGTTCTACTTTTTACTATTTTTGAAATGTAAACGCAAAACAAAAATTGCATTTGAAACAATCGAAGCCATATTGTATATTTTCTCCAAATAAACTCATAACTTTAAGCATCTTAAGTATAATTCTTTTGACAGTAAAATGTATATTTGTGTTTGCACTTTGTAAATATATTTTAATAAAACTAAAAATATTTTTGTTTGAAAATGTGAAAAAAATTACTCATGTAAACGCAAAAATTGCGTTTGAAACAATCCATGCATTTTTCATCTTTTCCGCCTCATGAAATTTTTCAATGATCTCTGTTCATTTTCAGTCGTGAAATTAGAAGAGTAAACACAATGATCACAGCGAACGATACGTACCCAAGTTTTTATTCCCCTGCTCTTTAGCTAACTATACTCTTTTAAGTTTTAGCTAGGTATAGAAGTCAGGGAATCGTATTAATTTTATATTAATTTCTCTTAGTGAACATGTTTAATCTCTGTTTTATCCATGGTTGAATAAACTCTTTTACTGGATATTCTTTTTTTTTTTTTTTTTAG
>OVAY01000032.1:0-86636 GCA_900406395.1 Kernera saxatilis
TGTTGTATTGAAAATATAAAATATCAACTAAAGTGAAACAAAAATTTTATGTTAAAACATCAATTAATATGAAACAGAGGGAGTAATATCTTTGCAAATATTTATATTATCCCTTATATTTCTAATCTAGTAATTCAGGAATATTACATAAAATAAAAAATCATAAAATACCATTTTGATTTTTTGTAATTTCTATAAACGGTTGTTTCTTTGATTTTGAGAAATTAATGATGAAAAAATTATAATCTGTTGAATGTATTTATTGTTTCTTCGTAACTTTATTATAAAATAAATCGGAATCATATTAAAGTTTAACTAAATGATATTTTCGAATGGTAAACTTTTATTAAGGATATGATGTTTCTGATTATTAATTAAATTATGTAAAATAATTCACTTAAATTAAGAAAAACCTAATTAACTTTTGTTGATGTGTAAAACAATATTTAACTAATCTAGCTAGGAAAAAAAAAAAGAAACTTGCTAATTTACAAAACGTAGTTTATTCATACTTGAAAAAATATGAACAAAATTATGCTTCCATAATTTTGTTGGTATGTAGAGAAGATAAGTGGTTCAAGGGAGTTGGTTCCCTTGTGTTTCTGGTTCAAACCCCCTTTGGTACGGGAGGTTATTTTTTAAATCGGAATATCTAAAGGCTGACTCCGGGTACCGGAGAGATTATGGGTCGAAGACTCGGAACTCCCACGGTTATTCAAAAAAAAATAAAAAATAATAAGTGATAAGACCCGTCTAGTTAACTTCCTTTATGTTTTGTCTTCTAGTCATAAAAACTCAAGGCTCAAACCATAATAATCATTCTAGATTTAAAAGATATACAAATACGATAATTGAAAAATGATGTATCTCCGATCTAAACACACCAAAGGTATTAGGCTCAACCGAATATCCTGATATTCAACTTTGCTTATTAGGTGAAAACAGATCTATACTCAAAACTCTTAATGCTTAACATGAGATTTTCGCGCTTTGAGTCGATGTCCCTAGCTTCTAAACAGAACGTAGGTTTGACTAAATCAAATATTTTAGATAATTAGTTGCATTGGGGAAAAAAATATGAGTGTAGTATTATTTAAATTAATGCTTACAAAAATATTTAAGGAACCTCTTGATCATTTTCAGCATTAATTCAAATGATTTATTGCGATTAGCTTGACCCGATTTCAAGACATCAACTTGACCCGGTTTCAAGACATCAACTTGATCCGAGTCCAGGGCCTTGTGGTCAGGTGGTAAGGGGACAGAACATGGACGCCGACACGTTTCAGATTCGATCCACCTGCTGCGTGAAACTACAACACATTGTTCTTGGACACCCACACGGATATGGATCTCTGCTTTCGGCCCCATTTGTATATCCGGAGAGAGGATCTATCCCCCAGGGGATTTTTATGGCTCCTCCATAGGCATGAGATTTAACCATAAATTATCAACAAAAAAAAAAAAAAAAAACTTGACCCGAGAATTCTTTGAATTTGTTTAAATAATAATCAATATCTTAAATGATTTGTTTTTTGACCCGAAAATTCGAATTCTCGTAAATGGTTGTTTAATTTTTTTTTGGTTTAAATAATAATTAATAGCTTAATTGATTATAATGATAAGGATTTTATATGAATTTTGTTGTTTACAATTAATTCTTTAGATATTTCTGTATCTTAAAAATTAATGAAAGCAAAATTAGTGTAAGTAAAATTAAGTGGTAACAAAATTAATAAACTTATTGTTTTGATGTTCGACCAAAAAAAACTTATAGTTTTGATATTTCCGTATATTTCTGTTTCTAAATTTGTTGAGCTAATTTTTTTTTTGAATTTACTGAAATATAATTAATTGCAGTTAGTTAAGTGTTTTCTGAAATTAAATGCCATTTAGATCTGAAAATTGAAAGGAATTTTCTGAAATTAAATGCTATTTATGATTATAATATTTGCAAAATGATTTAACGTTTTTATCTTTAATGAATAAGTTTGATTTGTTCTTTATCACAATGCCATTACATATAATTTTTTACAAAAACATGTCATATTTTTTAAATAACTTCTCAAATAATAATATAGAGATTCAGTCTTGCTCGTAATAATTATATATGACTATATATCCGAGGGAGTAAAAAGAATGATTATATATGTGACTATGTGAGTGAGGTCGAACAAAATGTTGACTCTTAGAGTTGAAGTCAGGTGATGAACCACATATCGATAAGGTTTTTTTTTTTTTTCATTTACTGATAAAGGCAATTAATTAGGTGCTTTTAATTTTCTTTCCGGATGCACTTAAAGGAAACAATATTTAGGCGCACTTATGAGATAGATATTATTGTCAATTATTGTTTTCTTTAACTTATTTTCTATCCTCGTTCCACGCATATGGAACCATCGGAAATGTGATGGGACTTAAAATAATATATAAAATATATGAATAAATCTATTTATTACTAATTATTTTAAATTGGAAATTCATATCTTATATTTTTTAATTTAAAATCAATTGATAATGAATAGAATGACAATATCACTTATATATACGTAACAAAATAGTTTGCCATTATATTTTTTTGTTTTAAATATATTTAACAGACAAATGATTTTTAATAGCAAAATACTAATGATAAATTTATGATATTTTATTATTTACTCGTGTTAAGTTAGATATGAGAAATTCTATAATTAAAGTTTTGATGATATCATATTTTCTTAACCACATATATACTTATTATTTTCTTGTAGTGAATATAAGTATAATTCTAGATTTAATCATCACTCAGAGTATCCAAGAAAATTGCTAGTCCACTGTTCAAATATATATGTGGATTTTTCTAAATAATGAACAGTCTCGTCATTATGTACTCGAATTAATATATTTTATTCAATGTCTTTCTCATTTATAACTTTTACTCTAAAAAGGAAACCACCATAAAAGAATGAACTCTTTGAAAAATGAAAACCATGTGGAACAGCATAATAAGTTACTAATTAACCTAAATTGATACGTTCAAATAACCATAAAAGTCCGGTCTAGATTAAAGTTATACAAATGAAGTTCATGCTATTGTTCTTTTGTCCTATTAGTTATGAATTATTGGAGTTTGGTTCTTCCCAAATCAATCCACCAATAGGTCCAATATTATTTTTTAAATAAGATTAAGCTCCTTATATATTTTCACCTACTACATTATCATATTTATTACAAATGATGATCTACTCTTGACAACGAATACATTTAACTAATTTTGAATAGATGATTTATTACGTAACGCGTGGAATCACGAAAGACTGCTCAACCTACTGTCAAAACCGTATTTGAAAATTTTAATAGCCCAAACAAAATAAATTTAGCCATTGATTTATGGTATAACTCCAGGGACAAAAATTATGGGTGAGTTTTTTTAGAAACCCCTCATCTTATTCAATTTGATAGCACGCTTGCCAACTGAACTAAAGATTGTTTAAAGATATTTGTGCCCCTATTAACCATATTGAGGTCCTAACCTTCACTTACTTGTGATTGATATATGAGCAATTTTTGTCTATTTCATGTTGGAGCCTATATATACAAAATTTGCATCCATAATCTGGCAAAATCATATATCTTGAAGAATTCAAACTTCATCCGATGTAAAATAATTAATTCATTGACCAACTGTTAGAAAGGGGCGCTTCTATGCCTTCATTTAGTTAATATTTCAGAATTACAAATTATACTACATTAGTCTTAACCAACTCTCAAATTTTAGTTAAGCCGTCTATCTCTCTTTCGCTCGGTTTATCTTCCTCTTTAAAAAGTAAGACAAAACGTGAATATGATAAATGAAACAAATGTGAATTCAAGTAAATTTGAAACAGAACATCTAAATTATTAAACCTTTTTGTGTTTGTTAGATTATTAAACTTGGGGTATGTACAGACAAAATGTTAATGATTGAGAAACGGCAAAAAAGTAAGAAAGAAATAATATTTTCTTAAAATTGAGAAACGTAAATTTAGAATGAAAAGTACCTAAAAGTGAAAACGGCAAAGTATATATTTACGTACTATGTCACGAGAACTAATTTTCTTGGAAACGTAACTTAAGCAAGAGCCTCGTAATTTTATTCTAATTAATGAGGATATATATAAACCATAGAAGATACTTGTAATATGATAAATGTATTCATATTACCTATATATATATATACATGTGTGTGTATATGTGAAATAGGTCGAATCTAGACATAAGCCTTTGATAGAACGAGTTGGCCTAAACCGAAATGGACATGCATTATCTATGAAAAAAAGTTACTTTGGTGTGGATTGGTTCTGTGAATAATTTCGAAGGACGTTTATTATTGTAGTACACCTACAAAGACAATAGTACTTTTAGGAACATATATTACTTTTTAATTCAAAAAAATGAAAATTATTATGACTCCCACAAACCATTTATCTTTATTTTCTTTTCCATACACATTCCCATTCTTTCTTAAGACCTCTCCCTCTATATATACTTGAAGTCCTCAAAATGCTAAGGTCGTGCCATTAGCTTTTGATCTAAGAGAAACGCGTACAAAGCTTAAGATCTCTCTTACCTCGAAGAATTCTTCTTCTCCCTCCTATACAAAAACGTAAATTAGTTTTTTCTTACCCAAAAAAACCCGGAACCAAGTTATACTCAGAAGATCGACATTCATGGCTATCTTCAACACTCATAACACATGGGCCTTTGCCTTCGGCATGCTCGGTATTGATTTATCTCCTTTTATATCAAAATTTAATATCATTATCCAGATTTTTATATCAAAACCGGTATATCTATTAACACTATACTTTCATCATAATCGTGTAATTTTCAGGAAACCTCATTTCCTTTGCCGTTTTCCTCTCTCCCGTGTAAGTAGTTACATCCTTACCTCGCTATATGTTTTATGTTACTATCTCGCTAGCAACTACAATGATCATATGATATAAACCAAACCAATTGAGAAATGAAATCTAAGAGTCAGGTTGGTTCGATATGGATGCAGGCCAACGTTCTATAGGATTTGGAAGAAGAAAACCACAGAAGGATTTCAGTCTCTTCCCTACGTGGTGGCGCTCTTCAGCGCGATGCTTTGGCTATACTACGCTACTCAGAAGAAAGATGTCTTCCTTCTTGTCACAATCAACTCCTTTGGTTGCTTCATCGAAACCATCTACATCGCCATATTTGTTGCCTTCGCTCCCAAGAAAGCTCGAGTATGTTCAATATTAGTCATTACCAATCTATATGTGATATTTATTTGTGGTATTTAATGATCATGTATTGGTAACCTGGTGCAGATGTTAACGGTGAAGCTCTTGTTACTAATGAACTTTGGAGGATTCTGTTTGATTCTCCTTCTCTGCCAATTCTTGGCAAAAGGAACCACACGTGCGAAGATCATCGGAGGAATTTGTGTTGGATTCTCTGTCTGCGTTTTCGCTGCGCCGCTTAGCATTATCGTAAGTAGTCTAGCTATCTAGTGTTACATATATAGACATTCACTTATTATATGAAAAAATATATGATGATTTGATTAATTAATTTTGTGTAAACAACAGAGAACGGTGATAAAGACAAAAAGTGTGGAGTACATGCCGTTTAGCTTATCCTTGTCACTTACCCTCAGTGCAGTCGTCTGGCTCCTTTATGGTCTTGCTCTTAAGGATATCTATGTTGCTGTAAGTCATCATAATCATAATCATAATCATCATTATTTGCATAAAAGTGGTTGATTTTGTTTTTATGTACCTGAGCCTATGAAGCTATAATCATAGATAAAGGTAGAGATATATATGGATTCACAAAAGCATGACGCTTTTGTTCGGTATTATTGTCGTTTTACATTTATATTATCCCACACAACACTAAAGATACTCCCTTTTTGTATATTAAAAGAAAAACCTTAAAGATTTTATCTTTTACAAAAGAGTTCTATCTCTATTTCTTTTATATAATACACATAGTTGTAAATTGCACGTAAACTCCTGCCTCCATAGACATATATATAAATATTGATATGGATCTATAAAGCGTAAAGTACATATATAAAAATTAAAAAGTGATTTGAGCACTAAATAATTAATCTTTTCCTCTGTAATTTTAATTTTTGTTTTTTGTTTTTCTGTCGATTTCGCAGTTCCCGAACGTGATTGGGTTTGTTCTCGGTGCACTTCAAATGATACTTTACGTGGTTTTCAAATACTGCAAAACGCCGTCGGATTTGGTGGAGAAAGAAATCGAAGCCGCTAAATTGCCAGAGGTGAGCATCGATATGCTGAAGCTAGGCACACTGGCATCTCCTGAACCAGCAGCGATCTCAGTCGTACGATCGGTGAACGCGTGTATCTGTAATGATCGGAAGGCTGAAATTGAAAATAGTCAGGGAGTTAGAAACGGCACGCACTCCACTGCAGCTACATGAGAATTTTCAAGAAGAAAAACTATTTTGACTATCTTTTGTACTGTTGACTTCGTAACCTTTTTGATATACACACCATCCACGTGTACCCGCTACGCCGTCGTATTATTTCTGAGATTATCAAGTGTGCCAAGTCGAGGATTAATTTACTCGGGAATTACATTTCCCTGAGTTATTTTTTCTCTTCTTCTTTTAATTATTACTGTAATTATATTCTGTTGGATATGAATATTTCTTTCTTGTTCTCCCTTTGAAAGGTTGTAAAATTGCCCACCCTACTGTGTTGTGTTAGAATATAAAAATAAAATTATTAAGCTTTTTAACCCAAAAAATCAAATAAAAAGCCAAATTATTAGTGCCTAAAACTGATTTTGATTAACCTGTTCAGACTTCTGATAATTTGGATAACCAAAATCAGTTGTTCGATCGGGGAGCGCGATCGCCTATATATATATATATATTTTTTTTTTTGCTACAAACATTCAACTTAGTTAGTTTTTTTTTTACTACTTATTGTATAGTTTAATCGTAATTTTACATGGAAAACAAATTCGTAATTTTACCACACGTACAATTTTCTTAGTTTTTTTTTTTTTAACTTTTTGTTTAAATTAAATTATATTTAAGGAAAATAAAATAAAATTGTAAAAGTAGTGTAACAATAAAATACCATTAAACTATACAATATATAGAAAAAACTATTTAATTAGTCATGAAATAAGTAAATGCTTGGAGCCAAAAAAGTGTTAATTTGTTTTTATAGATATTGTGCACATATATATATATATATATATATATATATAATTTTATTAGTGAAGAAACGCATGATAAGTAAAAAAATTTGATTCATAATGACTTAAAAGTGTCAGACTTGTACAATTGTTGTTGACACCTCAATGAACATAATAAGGTCTAAGCACAGATTTATTACTATAAAAAATGAAAATATATTTTGAAATATAGATTTTATTTCCAATATACTATTTCAAAGGAAAAAAAAATTTAAGTCAAGTTGATATTGTTTACCAGCTGTAACATGATACAATGTATTATGCACCATATATGGTTAGGAATAAAAAAATAGGAAACAAGAGAAAAAAGGAAAAATAAAATAAAATTGTGTGTTTTATCTATACAAATTATAGCTATATATCTATATGCAGTTATGATTAACATTGCTTTGTTTCAAATTATCTTTAGAAGTGGTGTTTTGTAATTCTCTCTCCGTGTAGGGTCAATAGTTCTTGAAATATCTCAATTTTGGGGCATACTTGTTTAGGTTACTAGTCTATCAATGCTAGTTTGTGGGGTTATAAAAAACAAATTTACGACTTCAAGTCTGTAGTATATCATTGTAGAGTATTTGGTCTTGAAATTTGTAACAGATTTGCTTGGTAAATGATGTTAGGAGAGAAAACAAGTGGTGGTTCATCGTGGAGCAGGGGTGATGATATTGCTTTTGAGAGAGCTCTTGCAATTTATACCGATGAAACTGAGAATCGTTGGGAGAAGATTGCTGCATTTATTCCGGGAAAAACTTTAGAACAAATTAGAGAGCATTACGAGATTTTACTTGAGGATGTTATGATGATTGAATCTGGGTGTGTACCTCTTCCTAATTATGATTCTTCAGAAGAAACGAATGATAAAGAACGAAGCATTTGGGAATGTGGCAACAACAGCAAATGTGAGTATAAGCAAGAAGCTAAATCAAAACCAAATCAAAAACGACGAAAGGGGATTGCTTGGACAGCCAATGAACACAGGTTACTACTATTCACTTATTCTTTTTTAATGATTATTCGTGTATGTTTAATTTCATATATACAAAATTATGATTTTATAGTGTTAATCTTTTCCTAAGATGTCGAATCTTGTATCTTTTAGTTTGATAATAGTATGAGCCGATATTGTTTTTGACTATATATATGCATGCGTTGATTATTTCTCACATAATTTTTTTTGTTTTTTTTGGTTTTTCCCGAGTAACAACAGACAATTTCTTCTTGGTTTGGAAAAATATGGGAAAGGTGATTGGCGTAGCATATCTCGTAACGTTGTGGTGACAAGAACACCGACTCAGGTTGCAAGTCATGCTCAAAAATACTTCGCACGTATTGCCTCTAAGAACAAAAACAAAAAGAGACCAAGCATTCATGACTCCACCAACCTTGCAGAAAGCAGAAATATCTCAACAAAACAAAGACCAATCACATGGCAAAACACTCAAGCCTCTTCGCAAGCATCACTAGACCTTCCAACATATGGCACACCAAGCATATGGAACACACAAGCCACTTCACAACCATCACTAAACCTTCCTATGTATGGCACACCCACCATATGGAACACACAAGCTGCTTCGCAACCACCAGTAAATATTCCTACATATGGCCAATCGGTGGTTGGACCAATGCTCTTACCTTTTGGAAGTGACATGAACCGCTTGGTGCCACCTCACATGGCTTACGGAGTTCAACATCAGCCAGTACCTTACTCCTTGGTTCCTAATGCACCGATCAACATGGGTTCAATTCCGTACAACATGACTTGTATACCTAAATCTTTTAGTTAGCTCTTAAACCTGTGTGTTTTGTGCTTGTTTAAAGGCGTAAAATGCGTAAGGGATACTTGATATTCAATTTTACTTTTTTTTTTGTTAAAGATGTTCAGTTTGACTTGTTAATTCAAGTCACATTGTTTTTTATATAAAACCCCAGAAAATTTGTTTTTTATTTAACAATTCATTTTCTTTTAACTATTTTTATATGTGTATAAATATGTTTTATAAATATGTTTAGGTTCAATAGTTAAGTTGTCAGTTTGTCACTATAAATATACACATGCATGTACATATTTATAAGACTATCTACCTAATTAACCCTTATATAAACACAAAACATTTACCTTGAAAAAAATAAAGTAATTATTTTTTGTTTTTGTTTTTGACAATAAAATAAATTAATAATAATTTTTTTTTTGTCAAATTAATAATTATTTCAGACGAAAAATATAGATTTATTTATTTATCTAAGCACTATACTGTGGAGGCCTAAATAAAAAAAAATGTTAGTAAAAAGACGATTCATCGTCAATCGGGCATCTTGGGAGAAAAACCTCAATCGTGAGTCGTGAAGGTTGGAGAGAAGACAAGAAAAGGAGATTCCTTTTGGTTACGCTGTGATTCGATCTTATTATCAGAGCATGTGATTGGAAAACCCTTGTCTTAGATCTCCCAGTTCAAGCTAATCCTATTTCAAGGTTCGTCTCTTTCCCTCTTCCTTAGATCTGCTCAGAATCGATTTTTCTCGATTTGGGTGAGGTTTTCTTGGAAACCTTTTGTTCAAATGCGCAATTTCGATGATGAATGGTTGAAACCAGTGAATTCACTGTGCCCTTTCTCAATACCATTTGAGTTTTTTTTTCTTTTTGTGGGATGCGATTACTAGTCTGCAACTGTAACGTTGTGCAGAACCCAAGGAGCTTCAGACGATTGACGGCGTATTAGGTTTCGGTTTTGACATGTCGAGCTTTCGTGTGGGAGGAAAGGTAGTGGAGAAGGTCGATTTATGTAGGAAGAAACACTGGGCATGGCGCTTGGACGTTTGGCCGTTTGCGATTCTGTATGCTGTATGGTTGACTACAATCGTGCCCAGCATAGACTTCACAGATGCTACCATCGCGTTTGGTGGTCTTGTTGCTTCTCACATCTTAGTCTTGCTTTTCACTGCGTGGTCGGTGGATTTCAAGTGTTTTGTCCAGTTTAGCAAGGTAACTGGCAGTCTAATAGCTCTTAACACTGTTGTTTTCTTGTAAATGTTTATTGAGCTATCGGTTTATATTGGCCATGTGTCTGTGTATTGATTCACAGGTTAGCAGTATCAACCAGGCAGATGCGTGTAAAGTTACCCCAGCCAAGTTTTCTGGTTCGAAAGAAGTTGTGCCTCTTCATTTTCGTAGCCAAGTAAGTTCATTCGAGATTTTAGGTTCAACAGTTAATTTGTCACTAAAACAGTCTCCGTGAGTAGTTTGGCTTTTAAAGTGGATTTAGACTGCTTTTATCCAGTAGCTTTCTATTTTGTGTGTTTCTAGTTGCTTCTCGTGATATATGTAAAGTTCATTGTTTTTTCCCCCAACGAACCAATACTATATATGTCTCTGCCGTTTCACTGTGCATAAAATTTAATGAACTTAAGCCCTATACAATTTGAATCCTATTTGGCCTGGAAATGCTTGATTTTTTCAGTACAGTACTCTTCTTTCATGTTTCTAACAGTTCTTGGTGTTTACAGATGACAGGTTCGGCATCCACGGGAGACATGGAAGAAATTTTCTTCGACTTCAGAAAGCAGCGTTTTATATACTCAAAAGAGTTAGGAGCCTTTTCCAAGCTTCCTTACCCCACAAAGGAAACATTTGGTCATTATCTAAAATGTACTGGTCATGGAACAGAAGCTAAAGTTGCAACTGCCACTGAGAAGTGGGGAAGGAATGTGTAAGTCGACTTGTAACTTTTCTATACATCTATGATCTATCTATCACAAGTTCACTGTGTCTAACCAAGCTGTTTTAATACATTTCTCCTTCTGAAGATATTCAATGTGTGTGTTTTTAACTCTTATCCGGTTGATACTTTGTTTCTGCGTCTTGCAGATTTGATTATCCACAACCTACATTCCAGAAGCTAATGAAAGAAAACTGCATGGAACCATTTTTTGTATTTCAGGTGTTGTATACTTGATAATGCATGTATCTTAGAGTTCTTTTTTTTCATGGTAATTGTTGCTCTAAGTACTGTCTTTCTTCCTCTTTTTGCAGGTTTTCTGTGTGGGTCTTTGGTGTTTGGATGAATTCTGGTATTACAGTGTGTTCACACTATTCATGCTTTTCATGTTCGAGTCAACTATGGCAAAAAGCCGCTTGAAGACATTAACCGACCTAAGACGTGTTAGGGTGGACAGTCAGACGGTGATGGTTTATCGATGCGGGAAGTATGTAATTGAATAACACCCAATTTTACCTTAAAGATCATTTCGGTATTACTGCTATGTCTGAATAAGTCAAATTTTAGGTGGGCGAAGCTATTAGGTACAGATCTGCTTCCAGGAGATGTTGTGTCCATTGGGAGACCTTCAACTCAGACTGGAGGAGAGGATAAGACAGTACCAGCGGACATGCTTTTACTGGTGGGAAGTGCTATTGTAAATGAAGCCATTTTGACAGGCGAGTCAACTCCCCAATGGAAGGTACTTTCTTTCCTTAACTACATCTTTGTTTGTTAGCTTCTTTTCCAAATTCATACTCTCCGGACTTTGGGGTTTGAAGAGTTTAGAATTGTAACATTGCATATTTAGTAAATATGGTTTTTGACATCTTACTTGTCATTCTGATTATTGCATTAGCAGCTTCTCTCACAATCTGTGTAATAGGTCATAGTGTCTTTGTTTGAAACTATGAATAGTCATTGTGTTAATTTGTGAGCAATATGTACTTCACTATAGATATATTGCTTAGACCCTTGCATTATAAGGTCCATATGTGTGTAGTGACCGATGTTTCACTGAGATTGTATAATGGCTAATTAAAGGTTCCAGTTGCTGGAGAAGGATCTGATAAAAAGTTATCAATCAAAAGAGATAAAAATCATGTTTTATTTGGCGGGACCAAGATCTTGCAACATTCACCTGACAAGGTATTTCCGTCTCCACAAAATCAACCATTTCTTCTTTCGTGCTTTCTCCTAACCCTCGTTTCATACTAATTAATGTTTGGGGTCAGTCATTCCCTTTGAAAACCCCTGATGGTGGCTGTCTAGCTGTTGTTCTCCGAACTGGATTTGAGACAAGCCAAGGAAAACTAATGAGGACAATTTTATTTTCTACGGAGAGGGTTAGGGATCTGTCCTTTATTTGTTGTTTCATTTTCAGCATGTGAAATTTTGTCTGTTCTGATCCTTTTGGTAAAAAAATTAGGTTACTGCAAACAGCTGGGAGAGTGGCCTGTTCATATTATTTCTAGTTGTATTTGCCGTGATAGCTGCGGGTTATGTTCTTGTAAAGGTACAGTAATATTTGTTCCAGGTTCTTATTCAAATAAATATGTCTATTTATACTAGTGATGAGGAAACTCTTTTGCAGGGTCTCGAGGATCCTACAAGGAGCAAATATAAGCTCTTGCTAGGCTGTTCAATTATCATCACATCAGTTATCCCGCCCGAATTGCCTATGGAATTATCCATTGCTGTCAATACTTCATTAATTGCTCTTGCACGTCGTGGGATATTTTGCACAGAGCCTTTCAGGATCCCTTTTGCCGGGAAGGTAGTTTCTTTTGTGCCTCATTTGGCTATTTGTTGATCTTAAGAACACTTTATGTTGAGCGTTCAGCACTCTGCAAGGAATTAGTATTCATTCTTGATTGTACTGCTGTCTTATTAGTGTCACACTTTCCCTTTGCTGACAGGTTGATTTATGTTGTTTCGATAAGACTGGTACACTCACGTCAGATGACATGGTAAGGTCAAGTGATTTTCTGGGTATATGCTTGCTTGATTTTGTTTATGGTAAACTCATTTCCGTTGCTGCTACATAGGAGTTTCGAGGAGTTGGGGGCTTATCTAATTGTGAAGAAGCAGAGACTGATATGACCAAGGTTCCTGTACGCACGTTGGAGATTTTGGCTTCTTGTCATGCCTTGGTCTTTGTAGACAACAAGCTGGTATGAGCAACTCAATTTCTTTACTTTTTTGACCTAGAGAAATTCAATTTCCTGGTATCAGTTTTGGGCTTTGAAAAATTTCAATTTTGTGCAAGTCTTGAAATTTCTGTTTTCCAGACTCTTTTGATCCATGCACACATGTTTTTATTAAATCCTATATTTGGTTTCCGTGTAGTATTCTTCTTACTTGAAATGAATGGTAGTGTATGAGTACGCATGTGATTCATGATACATTTACTTATGGTCATCTTTCTGAAACCGCTTGTGCTTTTACTTATGGTCATCTGTTTTTCAATACTTACAGGTTGGGGATCCTCTTGAGAAGGCTGCACTTAAAGGAATTGACTGGAGTTACAAATCTGATGAAAAGGCCTTGCCTAGGAGGTAATTACTGACATTTTTATTAATCTCTTATTCTGTTTTTCTGATTCTTTCTATGGTGGCTATTTAGCATTGTGAATGCGTATAATTTTTTTAGAATAAAGGCTAATATAAGGATGTGTACTGCATTAAAAATAATGATTTCTTCATAATAGTTGATGTTGCGAGGTTCTGTTTATGGTTTTCTGTTCCTATAGTGGCATATTCAGGACAGTGTTGATGAAAAAATGATGCTACTTGTGAAGCAATTTGTTGTGGATTACGGGAATTAAAGTTTACATAGAAAATCTTAGCTGATAGTATTAACATTACCTGGGATAATGCTTTAGTCTCTGCTTCAATATATTTCGACTCTGCATTCTGGGTCTTGGCATCTTGCGTGCCTATCACTTTCATATATACCTTAATGGTTTCCCCCTAAATATCTGATAATCTTACTATTTAACCTTGAAAAATTTGCTTGCATGTGCCAGGCCTTGAATGTTGGTAATTTTTGTATTATCTATTTAAATAGCCTTCTGCGCACATATGAAGAAGTTTTTTCACATTGTATTATGTTATCTGCTGCAGAGGAAATGGCAACTCGGTGCAGATTATGCAGAGATACCATTTTGCTTCGCATCTGAAGAGAATGTCAGTTATCGTTTGTATCCAGCAGGAATATTTTGTGTTTGTTAAGGTCTGCTTAAAACATCATTCTCGTAGGAAAAAATTTATCAGTATATCCAAATCCAAATGTTAAAATGCTTATATTTAACATCTTTGTCAGGGTGCACCAGAGACCATCCAAGATAGGCTTGTGGATGTGCCAGGATCATATATCGAAACATATAAGAGATACACACGCCAAGGATCTCGAGTTCTGGCCCTTGCATTCAAACGACTTCCTGATATGATGGTAGTTGCCCATGCCCTCACTTATGAACCTATTGGCTTCTTGAAAAAACTTGATGCATGTCATCTTAGCTAGAAAGTTGTGTCAGTGATACGCCTTACAGACGTAGGCAGTAGAATTTCACTGCTCATCTATTGAGGTTTGTATGTGAATGTCTAATGTGCAACCCGAATTTATGTCAGAGTCTGGGTTCCTTATGGCTGTTGGTGGAATAGTTAGTGATCTGTGCTTATGCACTTGTAATGCCGCTTGATTTGTTCTTTTCGTACTTAACAGTAAATACAGCCAGCATCGTTTTGCTCTGGATTATGCAAGTTTCTGCTTACATGCTTTTAAGTTATACCTTACATGTATTATAATGTTAACCAGGCCAGTGAAGTTAGAGACATGGACAGAGATGCTGTTGAGAGTGACCTTACTTTTGCTGGGTTTGCGGTAATGGCCAAATGCTTTCTGCTCTTATGCAGCTTTACTTTCGTCATATGTTTGAGTTGTAATTGATGGTCTGGTATCAACGTTGGTTCATAATGGCTTAATCATGCATCACAGGTCTTCAACTGTCCCATTAGATCAGATTCAGCCACCGTTCTCTTGGAGTTGAAGAATTCCTCTCATGATTTGGTAATTCATACTGTGCATCTTATAATGCATACACACTCATATATTACCTCTTATCACATTATCACTACCAGTGGTTCATTCAGTTTCTTTTCCACTCCGTACAAATTACCTGCAAAGCAGCTATCTCGTTATTCAATTAAGATATAATTGAGTATAGATTATAGATTTTAGTTCTTGGATTTCCGTTTTTCAGTCTTCATGTCTTTGTTTTGCGGGGTGCTTATTTTTTCTTATATAATTCGATACACAGGATGTCTTATCGTACTTTCATGATTCCAGGTGATGATTACAGGTGATCAAGCTTTGACAGCTTGTCATGTTGCAAGCCAAGTGCATATTGTATCAAACCCAGTTTTAATTCTTGGTCAATCAAGGACTGGTGACGAATACAAGTGGGTGTCACCTGATGAGAAGGAGATCATACCCTACAGGTGCAGTGAATTTTAATCACAGTTACTGTAGAATTAAAGCAAATTCGTATCCTCATCTTGTACAATCTTAGGTAGTCACATGATACCAGCAGTAGTTGTCACAGTAGTCTCCATGCTGCCTTTTTTTTCTGTCATTGAAGTGTGTGTGCGCCTTGGTGTTCTGCCTTTGAAGTACTTTGCTCTGCTATGATGATTGCTCAAGTAGAGAAGATCTGACTGAGAAAGGATGACTTGGTTTTTGTTTTCAGTGACAAAGAGATCGAAGCCCTTGCAGAAACCCATGATTTATGCATTGGAGGTGACAGCATTGAAATGCTACAGGCTACATCTGCTGTTTTGCGAGTCATTCCCTATGTTAAGGTAAATACACTCTTTATCACTTGGTTTAGTATTTCCTAGTACCTATAATAATAAAGTCTGAAGCTTTAACCAATTTTCTTTTCAGGTTTTTGCGAGAGTGGCTCCACAGCAGAAGGAGCTAATCTTAACCACCTTCAAAGCGGTAGGAAGGGGGACTCTGATGTGTGGGGACGGGACAAATGATGTCGGAGCATTGAAGCAGGTAACGCATATAGGAATTTCATTGGGAAGATTGAGCTTTAGCATTTCAGATGCCAAGCAAATGATGCATATGCTTTATGTTCTTTCTTTTGAATCGATTTTTGTTGTTCACATTTCTAGGCCCATGTTGGAGTTGCCTTACTGAATACTATACCTCCCTCGTCAAGTGGATCGGAATCGTCTAAAGATGATTCAAAGTCAAAGTCAAAAAAGTCCAAACTGCCATCAGAACCAGCAAGCAAAACCGCAATTCAGAATGGGGAAGGATCATCAAAGGGAAAGATCACACCCCAAAACCGCCACTTAACTGCTGCGGAATTGCAGAGACAAAAGTTAAAGAAGATGATGGATGAACTGAACAGTGATGATGCTGATGGCCGGTCAGCTCCCTTAGTCAAACTTGGGGATGCATCAATGGCGTCTCCCTTCACGGCTAAACATGCATCGGTTGCCCCAGTGACAGACATTATCCGACAGGGTCGTAGTACACTTGTGACGACTCTTCAGATGTTTAAGATTCTCGGTCTGAACTGTCTCGCCACAGCTTATGTCCTAAGTGTTATGTACTTAGACGGTGTGAAGCTCGGGGATGTCCAGGCTACAATCAGCGGAGTATTAACAGCTGCATTTTTCCTCTTCATTTCTCATGCTCGGCCGCTTCAAACCCTTTCTGCAGAGCGACCCCACCCGAGTGTCTTCTCCTTGTACCTCTTCCTCTCTCTGCTAGGACAGTTTGCTGTTCACATAACCTTCTTGATCTACTCCGTGAAGGAAGCTGAGAAACACATGCCCGAGGAATGCATTGAACCAGATGCAACATTCCATCCTAATCTTGTGAACACAGTGTCGTACATGGTGAGCATGATGCTTCAGGTTGCAACTTTTGCTGTGAACTATATGGGACATCCGTTCAACCAGAGTATCAGGGAAAACAAACCGTTCTTCTACGCTCTGATTGCTGGAGCGGGGTTCTTCACCGTGATCGCCTCTGATCTGTTTAGGGACCTGAACGATTCGCTGAAGCTGGTTCCTTTACCTGAAGGTATGAGGGATAAGCTTCTCCTCTGGGCTTTACTTATGTTCATCATCTGCTACTCGTGGGAGCGGTTGCTCAGGTGGGCTTTCCCTGGTAAGATTCCATCGTGGAAGCATAAGCAAAGAGCTGTCACTGCAAATCTTGAGAAGAAGAAGAAGGTATAAGAAGAGCCAAACAGGTTACGTTCAGAGGTGATCATCAAATCCATACATTTTTAACTCGAAAGATGGTTCGTTTTTTTGGGATCACATGAGCATTTTTCATAGGTCTCTCTGGTTAGACATTTTGTTTTACAGTTTTACATTTCACTTATAATGTTCTTCTCATTTCATAACATTTTGTTACTCTTAAAGGATTATACATTACTCTACAATTTTTTCTTTGCCTCTTAAATACTTACCCCTTTCTTTATTCAATACCTGAAACGTTACTTATATATATTTATTTTATAGTTTTTATCCGGGTTCTATAGTTTTTCATTGTATTCGTGCAAACGACAAAAGACGACAAAGCAAAATTAAATTCAAGGTAAGTGGTAATATTCTGTAAGGAGGTCTACTGTAAATCCAAGAGATTGACCACGCGTCACTATATAATTGGTTACTACATTGTCTTATTCTAGCGAGATTTTTCTCTAATTTTAAAAACAACTTAAAAAAAAGAAAAATACCAATAACGGCAATATTGAGAAGGGGGAAGAAGAGAAGGTTTTAGGGATTTTGGCGGTTTTAGGGCTCTCCACACTCTACTTTTACGCCCTTTTCATTTCCCCTGCTTTGTCTTCTTCTTCTCTACCTCGATCCTACGGTGCCTCTCTGATCCTAAAATCTCTGCCTTTTAGCTTTTCCTTTTTTCAATTTTAATCGTTATCCGTAATTTTTCTGTGGCGTCGATTTTAATGCTGTGCGCCGTTTCCTTGTTTTGGGTGTAACAATGTCACCTAAACCCTAACTTGGACATCTTCTCTGTTGGTTTTCCTGTTTCTCTTTCTGGGTTCTCCCTATCTCTGCATCATTTACTGTCTGGTGATTTTGCGTCACTGAAGCTTTGACTCTCTTTGTCTTTGTTGTCCCGTGAAATGTTACAGCTATCGCGAGAGGCTATATGAGATTTCTGACAAGAAGCTTTGTCGGGTTGAGCTGAATCCTTCTGCTATGGCTGGCTCGGTGATCAACAAGCACGTTTCTTCAGATACTGAGGGAGATGATAACACCATGGTCAAAGTCAAGTTAGAGAACCAAGAAGATGGGCTTCTTGTGACGTGTGGAATCCAGAAAAGAAAACGACTCTCTCGAGCTCGCCCTTTAGTAGAAAAATCTAGAAGATTTGCAGCACAGAGTGAAAACAGCTTAGAGAATCAGAAAACCAAGCATCCAGGAATAACGACTCGATGGAACAATGAAAGGTAGAAAGGACCCAAAGCCTTTAATATCATGCTTACCCTTTTCGATTTCATCTTTTGTATCAAGTGCATTGTTTTATGCAGGATTAAGTTTGCGGAGCAAACATTAGCGGATGTAATGAAGGAGGAAGGTGCTTCTTTTGAGACACCTCTTTCACGACGCGAGTTAAGAACTATAGCTCGAAAGAAAATCGGTGACACTGGGCTCTTGGACCATTTGTTGAAGCACATTGAAGGAAATTTAACGCCAGGCGGTACTGCTCGGTTTAGGAGGTGTTACAATACAGAAGGAACCATGGAGTATTGGCTAGAGAGTGCTGATTTGGTCAAAATTAAACGTGAATCTGGAATTCCTGATCCTAACTGGATTCCCCCATCTTGGTGGAAGATTCAGAGTGTTTCAAATGAATCACCTGCGGTCTCCTCAAAGCTTAGGGAAGAAATTGAGCAAATGAAGAGGTAATTATGCTTGCAATATTCTGAGCTTCAATATTTGCTTTGTTTGAACTCGAGATTCGCTTGAAATCTCATTTTCTTTGTGGTATGCAGTGATATCAGAGAACTTGTATCCAAGCAAAAGTTACCAGCACATGCTGATGCAACTGAGGTGACTTTGAGATCATTGTTTTTTTTGTTCTAGGAATGTGTCAAGATTAGTATAATTGGAGATTCAAACCTTTTCTGTTTGCACTCCAGGCACTATTCAAGGATTTGATGAGTTGGAGGGTAAAGACTGATAAGCAACTTGCGGAGATGTCAAATTCCTTGACTTCAACACAGGTCTAGACTAAGAACAAGTAGAAAGTATTTGTTTGAAGCTTCTTGAGCAGGGATGATTTTAGCCTAATAAAGCTTTTGTCTACCACATCTCACTTTTTTTTTGCAGTGCATGGTTAAGGAATTATTTTCGTGGAAAGATAAAGTAGAACAGCAGTTGGTGGGAATTTCAAAGTCGCAGAACAATCTGCAGGCAAATGGAAGCACTTCCTTCAGTCCAGCTCCTGAAAGTTGGGAACATATATTGCAGAGTGCCAACTTGGATGATTTTACAGGGAAAGATTTTGAACCATGGGATGTTGATGATGACCTTATCGATGTTCTACCAGAGGCTGTCAGGCCAGATACCTACTCGCTTCCACCAAATCCTTGCAAAAGCTCTTCTCAAGATCATATGTGGTGGTTTGAGGAACAGTCATTGCTCAACACTGAAATGCAAAGGACAGAGAGGTTAGAGCGGTTACCTGGTTTCTTGGTCCAAGAGTAGGCTTTATGGTTTACTATTGTGTAATATTTTTCTGCATGACCAGAGGTGAATCTAGAAGCTCCAATCAGGACAAAGCTGAGATGACTCCAGGTTCTTCAATGACTGCAGGTCCAAGATCAGATATTGACGACCCAAATATTCTTTCTCAGGTGAGTTAGTCAAACACATTAGAAGCATTGATCAGGTGTTTCAGTTGAATTGGATGATGAATTTTGGAAAATCTTCTAGACTCTACACCCTTGTCGTCTCTGAGTAGATGTCACTTTACCACCCTCCCATATTCTCACAGTCACTACCACACAGTTTACATGCAATTTTGCCAATGCTTCACATAACCTTTTGCATGATTTTAAGGAGTCATATCTGAGAATCATCCTGTTTTCAGGAAACATTGAAAGAGTTGGTGACTTGGAAGGCCAAAGCGGAGGAGCAGCTAACGGAAATGTCAAACGCTGTCCTTGCTCTTCAGGGAGAGAGTGAATCCAAGTGGCTTTAGCCGTGACGACAATAGGCACAGTTTCATCAGTTTGATCGATTCACCTAGATAGAATCCCTTAGAGACTTGTACAGGGTTTCTGCTAAAACTGAACAAAAAAAGAACAAAGAAGCATCTGGAAAGTTTAGGAACAGGTAGGACTGGGACTTAAGTAAGTCATATAAAAGTAGAGACGCTTTAGTAGTCGTAGTAGTGGTTGCTGTATATTCTCTCTGATGGCTCTTATTCAACAACGAAGCTTTTGGAGTAATCTGACACTGAATCTTTTCTTTCTCCCTGTTTTGAGGTCTCATCATCTTTGTTATCTGATTAATTTAAGTTTGGATTATTATTTTGCTAATTACGTAATCAAAATACATCATATATCCCGTTTGTATTTCTCTGATGTCATGTGAAGATAATAAAATCCTTCCAAAATAAAAGTTTTACACAAGAATGAAAAGCATAAAAGATAAAACGACAGCGTTTAATAAATTAAAGTTGTTTTTACATTATAATATTGGGCCTGTTAAGGCCTTAAGCCCACTTAAAACCTTCAAAACGGCGCCATTAGACTATAGAACGACATCGTGTTGACGTTGTGAAAGAGATTGTGTCCTTTTATGGGATTTGTTTTTCAAAAAATGATTGGAACTCTTAATAATTTTGCAGAAAATATATATATTTTTAAAAAGAGAAATTCAGCTTGGCAAAGCCCTAACTCAAAATCTTAAGCCAAGTCCATTTTGTTTCAATCCACGAACGAATCACGACATCAATTGATTCTTCTTCCTCCTCTTTGATAGAAGATACCAATTCTTAATTCCCTCACAGGTAACTCGATTTCTCTCTTTCTCCGATTGTTCTTGCTCGATTTGGTTCCTAGGGATTTCACTTTATTCCGAGACAATTCTGATCGGATTTGTATCGATAGAATTTGATTGTGTTAAGTCTAGGCTTTCAAGAGTTTAGCTTGTAGGAATCGAAAGGTACGTTTCGTAACGAATTCTATATTTGTGATTGCTGTGACTGGTAATTGATTCCGAAGTAAAGAACTTGAACTCATGCCTTTGATGCTTGACGGGGTTTAGGAAACGAAAAGAGAGACCTTTTTTTTTTAACAGATTGCTCTGAAATTGAAAAGCTTCACCAAAATATCAATGTGTCTTTAACATATCCTAGGGTTTAAATTTCACTATGTCTAAAGTTTTCTCTTTCTGAAGTGCGTTTTAGAGATCATTCTGGGATATGCATATTATCTGCTTTTTCCTCATGCATTGGTTATTAATTAATTTCTTGTAAGATTATTCAAGTTTGATGGCTAGGGTAAGAGCAAGAAAGACCCTGAATTGCGTTTTATGTTCATTCATGTATTTTACTTGTACATTCTATAATGTTCTGAAGCCTAAAATATTTGCAGAGCTTGCGTGTCACTTGCATTATATCTTTCGTTTTGCAATTGAAGTCGTAAAGCTTTTTAGATTACTAACTCTTTCGTGGTTCTGTGCAGGAGGGTGGTCTGGCATAGAAGAAGAAGAAGAAAGAAATGGAGGGTTTTGTGGATCACTATATAGTTCTAGGGTTGCCCTCTGGAGAGGAAGCTCTGAAGCTTAGCGAGAAGGAGATTGCAAAAGCATACAAGTTGAAAGCTTTGGACTTGCATCCGGATAAACGCCCAGATGATCCCGATGCTCATGAGAAGTTTCAGAGGCTCAAGACATCTTACGAGGTTCTCAAAGACGAAAAAGCCCGAAAGCTGTTTGATGATCTTCTTAGAATCCAGCGTGAAAAACAACAGAAGAAATCACAAGTCGATTCCAAGAGGCGTAAGATGATGTCGGATCTGGAGGAAAGGGAGCGTTCTGCTTTTGCTCCTAGTCAGGCAGCTAGACCTTATGATGAAGAGGAGAGAATCGCAAGGAAGCTTAAGGAGGAGGTAGAGAGGATACGTGCAAAACATGCGAAGAAGAGAGGTGGTTTTGAAACTCCAGAGAATGGTGTAGATGGAAAGAAAAACCAAGATGGAGGTGGTGCTGGAGTTCAGCTTGATAAAGAGAGAGTGTTGAAGGTTTCTTGGGAAATAAGTGGTGAAGGGTATACAGCAGGAAGGCTAAGAGAAGTGTTTTCAGAGTTTGGTGAGGTTGAAGATGTTGTTATTAGGAGTACCAAGAAGAAATGCTCTGCTCTTGTTGTAATGGCTACAAAGGATGGAGCTGTGAGTATTGTAATTAACTTGGTTTTCTCTCCTTTTCGTTATATGTCAAGAATCTAACCATGGATTGTTTAAATTTTATTTTACTCTCTTATAGGTTGCAGCGACAAGAACATTGTGTGGCGATCTCTCTAATCCATTGCTAGTTGTACCTCTACAGAGAGCAGCTCAAACTGATTTTCTGACCGCAAAGAAATCTGCAGAAGCAGAACCGCAAAGCAACATAGTTGGTGCTGGTTATCAAGCTTATGAAGACGCGGTCATGCAAAGACTGCGAAAGGTATTTTCTACTCTCAGCTTCGTGTTGATTTACTGAAACTTTGATTTTCGTTTTTCTCCTCTTTTCTCATTTTACTCTTTTTTTTTTTCAATCTTGAATAGGCGGCTATGAACCAGAAATGATAATGGATTAAGCCACATGTTCAAGAATTAAGCTTCTTCAAGACCAAAGTGATCGTCCTTAGCCATAGCAGCCTCGTCGTCCTTGTATGTTTTTTAATTTATTATGATATAATTCAACAAATTTTTGTGTACATCCAATGTCATATCAATCATTGTTATAGAATCTAAAATTCTAAAAACTCTACCCTGGTAAAAGCTCTACAAATACCTTGTGTCATCTTCACGACCACACTTGGAGCTTCAATTGAAACGCAAGTCGTTTTCAGACTTTTTGGGTTTTGAAAACAAAATAGTTGGGTTTATGTAATATTCTGTTTTATTTGCAATGCTATGTTGTAGAGTTCTTGTGTTTGTGCATGAGTTCACTTCTCCCTGTTTTCAGATCTTATCATCTTGATGTATGATTGGTTCTTTTCTATAATTGAATCAAAAAATATCACATCTCGTTTTTTTGTCTCTGATGTCTTGTTAAGATAATATAGCAATAGTGATGCTATATTTTATGTTTCCAATTTATATAGGAGTTTGACATATATAGTAAACTAAAAATCAAATGTGATGTTTTGAGATACATAGATGTTAAATGTGTCCAAAAGTATATAATAAGCACATGCCTGTAAATGCTTTGGATATAGACTAGAGGCACAAAAACTGACAAGAATGCGTAGAAATCATACGGACCGATTCACGAGTTTGTAATCTTTTTTTTTTTCTTTTCTTTTCTGTCCTCAATTCTTTTTGGGGTTTATAAATTTTTCCTGTTTTTGTTTTTGTTCTTAAAATAATTGCAACTCTAGATATTTTGCAGAAATTACACAACGTGTTGAAAAATATATATTTTATAAAATATAAATACAGGTTAGTGAAAAACAATTTGAAGACGTTTTTGCCATTTTAGTGACCTAAGCACGTAGATACATATCCTGACTTAGTGGGAACTTTATACATAAAACTATGAACTTTGAAATTATTAACTTAATTAATTTTTATTAAATTAATTCATAAATATCGGTACAGCTAAGAGTTCTTTACTCAGTCCAGACTTTTAGAATCTACACTTTGAGATATCATATGGCTCCGAAAAGTTAAAACAATAATATTGTACATTTTACTTCATTGCGACTTTTAAATGAAAATATTTTATAAAGACAAGTGCCGTTATAAAATAAATGAAAAAAATAGAAATTTCGCAGTATATGGTAATATTTTTTTTATGGGGTAGTTATTATTATTTTAAATTTTATTTATTTATCTTTCATGTTATCTTTTTCAGTATAATAATACTTTATAAAAATATTTGACCCAAATTGATATTTTCTAATGCTCATCAATCATTCTCCAAGAAGTGGTCAAAAAATGGATTATCTCTCTTAACTCTTGACTTCCCTCTCTTCAATGCTTTCAAGTCAGTTTCTTTCCTCATTCAACAGTTTCTCTTCTTCTTCCTCTGCTTAAACGAAACCACAAAGAAATCAGGCTCCAAAAACATGGCCAACAAAGCAAAAACCAGATGGGTTCTCCCTTACAGAACCAAAAACTTGGAAGACGATTACTTTCTGGGTCAAGTGCTCGGACAAGGACAATTCGGAACCACTTTCCTCTGTACCCATACCCAGACGGGTCAAAAGCTTGCCTGCAAATCCATACCCAAAAGGAAGCTCATTTGCCAGGAAGATTACGACGACGTTTTGAGGGAGATCCAGATAATGCATCATTTGTCGGAATACCCCAACGTAGTCCGGATAGAAGGAACGTACGAGGACGCAAAGAGCGTGCACCTTGTGATGGAGCTCTGCGAAGGTGGTGAATTGTTCGATAGAATCGTGAAGAAAGGTCATTACAGCGAGAGAGAAGCTGCTAAGCTCATCAAGACCATTGTTGTAGTCGTTGAGGCTTGTCACTCTCTTGGGGTTATGCATAGAGATCTAAAGCCAGAGAATTTCTTGTTCACTTCTTCTGATGAAGATGCTTCTCTTAAATCTACCGACTTTGGCCTCTCTGTTTTCTGCAAACCTGGTCTGGTTTTGATTTTTCTTTTTTCCCCCTTCGCATATTCTTCTCTAATTTCAACCATGATTGTGTTGTCACTATTTTAGAGAAACTCTGCTTTTGATTGATGACGTTATGAGTATCTATTTCGCTAGTTGATGATTTAGTTTGTCACCAACAATAAAAGAATCTGCAGCTGTTTTCTAAAGATTTGATTTAATTAATGCATTTGTTTAAGTGACTTAGACTGTGAATTATTCTGTCTTTCAGCTTGATCTACTCTAAAATGATCAAACGGATGGTTTTCAGAGTGTTATAAACCGAGTTTCTGTATTCTTGAATATGATAAATGCGATTTAGCTTATTTTCAGAATCTATTGGTATTGTTTGAAAACCCTTGCTGAAGATCCCATCTTTCATAATTAATAGGCTGTGAGTGTGAGTTTGTGTGTGTGTTTTCATTGGGATTAGTTTGATATGGAGCTTTGGTTTTGGGCACACAAATCTTTGTGTTTTTTTTCAGGCGAAACTTTTTCAGAACTTGTTGGTAGTGCCTACTATGTGGCACCTGAGGTTTTACATAAGCATTACGGCTGTGAATGTGACGTATGGAGCGCTGGAGTTATCCTCTACATTCTATTATGTGGTTTTCCTCCTTTCTGGGCCGGTTAGATTTCCAATGCCTTTCTTTCTTTCTCTTCAAAGATATATAATCACAGCGTTTCCATCAAGTGCTTACTCTCTCATGCGTCCTATTTTGTATCCAGAAAGTGAGATTGGCATCTTCAGAAAGATTTTACAGGGAAAGCTGGACTTTGAGATCAATCCTTGGCCTTCTATTTCAGAGAGTGCCAAGGATCTTATAAAGAAAATGCTTGAGAGAAATCCAAAGACAAGGCTAACTGCTCATCAAGTGTTGTGTAAGTTGAGTTCTCGTTTGTTGAGCTAAGCCCGCAAAAGTTGATGTATTTGCTTGCAAGTGGATTCAAGCTTTCTTCTTTGCCAGGTCACCCGTGGATTGTGGATGATAAGGTTGCTCCAGATAAACCACTGGACTGTGCAGTAGTGTCCCGCCTGAAAAAATTCTCTGCAATGAACAAACTTAAGAAGATGGCTTTACGGGTAATTGCAGAGAGACTATCTGAGGAAGAAATCGTTGGGCTCAAAGAACTGTTCAAAATGATAGACACAGATAACAGTGGGACCATCACATTTGAAGAGTTAAAGGACAGTATGAGACGTGTCGGGTCAGAGCTTATGGAATCAGAGATTCAAGAACTCTTACGCGCTGTAAGGAACAACTCTTTTCTTATTAACCTTCACTATAGTTTAAGTGTTATCCAATTTCATCTTCTCATCGTGTGCGTGTGTATCAGGCTGATGTTGATGAAAGTGGAACAATTGACTATGGAGAGTTCTTAGCTGCAACAATCCACTTGAACAAGCTAGAGAGAGAGGAGAATCTAGTGGCTGCATTCTCCTTCTTTGACAAAGATTCAAGTGGTTACATCACTATTGAAGAGCTTCAACAGGCTTGGAAGGATTTTGGTATAAACGATTCACATCTTGATGAAATGATCAAAGAAATTGATCAAGACAATGTGAGTAGTACACAAGGATCTTTAATGTTTCTTGATTAAGGAGCTTGGAAGAATGTTGTTTATGGTGTTGCTTTTGTAGGATGGACAAATAGACTATGGAGAATTTGTGGCAATGATGAGGAAAGGAAATGGCAATGGAGGGATATGCCGGAGAACAATGAGAAACACTCTCAACTTTGGAACTCCTCTTCCTGATGAGTCGATCAATGACTAAAATTTTTCATTTTTAGAACTTTTGTAGCAAACATTCATATTATAACATGATACAACTTACTGTCTCTGTTTTATTTCACTATGCTTTCAACAAGTTTTTCTGACTAGTAATTGGATTCAAGCTTTTAAGTTTTAACAGTGATTTTTTTTGCGGTGGATTTACCAATTCTCAGAGGTTGGTTCTCTGGTAAATATGTTTTTTTTTCCTTTCAAGGAAAAATAAGAAGTTACATTATCAAATACCTTGAAAGTTGACATTAAAAAAGCTTGAACAAAACAATTTTCAAGGGAAAACAAAAACGAAAAGAAATTAAGAAAACTATAACTTAGTGTTATAAGTCGGTTTAGAGAGTGGGAACCACAAAAACAAAAGGAAGAAGAGAAAAAGATTAGTTTGTTTTCTTGTTTTCTTCTTCTTCTTTCTCAGTGATCAACTTCTTCTCTGCAGTCTCATCCTCACCTCCAAAACCGAACTCGTTAACACGTGTCTTGTCCACAGGGTAAACCCACCTCTGGTATAAGTATATCAAGAATATCACATCTGAAACACAGAGAGTGAGAGAGAGAAATCCATTATATATATATATAAGCCTGTTTCTGAAATCTGAATCCAAGTAGAGAGAGGATTGATAGATTTTACTCACCATCTCGGAAAACAGAGAGTCGATGCAGAATCGGCATTTTGATGACAAAGGCAAACAGATCGTCGATAATGGTGTTGAGGAACTTGTAAGTCATCTGTCTCCATGGTAAATGTGCCACTGACTTTAGCTTATAGTTGATGAATAGCTGAGGACACATCATGATGAAACCTGAAAAACACACACCCCAAACTCAGAACAGTTTCACAATGAGAATCTCAACAGTTTTTGAGGATGGTGAAGGCTTTTACCGAACATGTAGACACAGCTAGTTAGTGAAGACAGGATCCAAGAATACCAGCTCTTGTGCCGTTCATAAGCGAGAGAATATATGGATAAGCCCACGACAAGGAGGAGGAGCACATAGGACAAGAATTTGATGGCGATGTCATCGTACTCCTTAGTTTTATTGCTTGAATAGGATTCACGATCGTGGAACCTCAATCTTGGAATCATTCCACTTCGATCAACCTGTTTAAGTTTAAATGTGTGACAAGGTTTTACAAGTAAAGCAACAACATCAGAGATGCTCATAGTAAATTCTTGCTAGATATGAAATGTCAGAATCAATTATGTAACTGGTACAAGTACCTCTATTCGCATGGCTTTCCCTATTTTCCAGAATTCAATGCAGACACCAACTCCAGAACTAGCCAGTATCATCCATGAAGTGTCGTTGTCAAGCAGGTAGAGGAAGATGACAAACTGACAGATAAAGTTCAATACAACAGACTTTGCAGAAAGTCCTTCCATAGATTTATTTTTGTTCCAGAATTGGATATCTACAGGGTAAGCAAAAGATAAGTGAACAACAAACGTTAGGAAAGAGGCTGTTATTTGTCCGGTCTCTTAAATTACCATTTTTGAATGCCAAGAAGTCGAACACAGAATGAAGCATCGAAACAAACATAGTGATTCCCAACAGATAGGGATTTCCTTCCAAAAACACCCTCTGCAAAACAGAAACGTATTTACACAATCAGCTCCAGGAAGAAAAAAAGAATGTGAAAAGAAGATAATCAAAAGCATCTATTCAAAATTTATATGTTCATGTGAAATATAAAGGACCAGAATTACCTTTAGTTCGTCAGATTCACCATCAAGCATGCTTCCGTAGCTACGCTGCATCTGGAAAGACTGATCAACTTGCTGAAACAGTTGCCACTTCATCATGCTTATGGGGCTTATTTCCAGATTAAGTGGTAGTTCTGAGACTGTCTCATTGATTGGAATCATCTTGTCCCTTAGCAGCCAAAACTCATTGAAGTAAATAGTAGGGTAGTAATTTCCCGTGCTAGGTTCTACCAGCAAGTCTGTAAATCTAAAGTTAAGTACAGCATATAAAAAATTGGGCAAGTAGACAACCAGACCTGTTGCATGTCAAAATAAAATTCCTCTTCCAAAATTCCCATTCCACCAATCAAAAGAAAATAAAGTTCAACCTATGCACAGAAACAAAGCAAGAGACTTGGCACTAATTTTAACCATCCAAGGACCCAAGAACCTATCAATGCTTGAACCTTTCTTTTAAAGGTAGTTTGATTCAGTTATTGCTTAAAAAGGCATGGAAGATAAAGCATGCAGCAGTCACATGGATAGCCCCTTCATATGTTATCGAAAACATATGCCAAAAGAGTTGTGTAAAATCCAAATAATAATAAGCATTTAATCCTTTTTCCAAAAGAAATTGAAGGATACGAGGAGCAATGTTTGGTGGTACACCATTCTGTGAATAGCTGTCAAAAAAATTGAAAGCAGATATTAGTCTACCAGTATGGAGTCATATTAAATTCAATATTGACAGACAGCCGCAAAGAAAAGCAACCATGCCATCAACTGCCAATTTTTTTTGGTTAATTATTTTTTTTTTATGCAGGAGCCTCTCGTCTGCAATTGTTTAAGGTTATAGCCATAGTTGATAAGTTTAATTACTCCGTTTAAATACTGGACAATAAGCAGAATCATATGTACATCAAGCTAGAAAGTGAATCCATCATTATTATCTTTATTGTTTCATTTCAGTCTGCATTGGTCGTTTCTAAAATCCCAATTTTTCATACTACACAAAATACCAGAACTGACTTACTGAGTAAAATCATCGACCAGGTTAATCGTGACATTCGGTTTCCAGAGGGATACCCATTCCACAGGGACCTCTTCCTTGAGATCCGAGTTCTTGTCACCAATTTTCTGCGAAGTGCACTTTGCGTTAGTTCATTACTCATCTATTGCATATATCAGAAGACATGACACTACCATAAAACTATTTGATTTTTCCTCAAAGAAAACTTCCACACAGGCATACCTCAACTTCTGGTTGGGATTCAGCCGAGTCTTTGGCATTACCCAAGAGACTCTTCTTCTTATCTACTTTTCGCTTAGGAAAGTAAGTCGCAACAGCTGAAATAGTGAAAAGACCAGTCCAATTCAGCTAATACAGAAACCTAATTATTAATTATTGTCAAAATAAGAGTTTTTTACACAGGTCCTACCATGCGTCCTGCCAAAACTATTAAGAGGTTGGTATTCAGGATCACTGGGGTCTATGGGGAATCCAGATCGAGCAAAGAAGACATGAGCATACAGACTTCCGTTATTCTGTAGTGTCTGGAACAAAATAACATAGTAACCCAATGCAGCTTATTAATACAGTGATATTGGCGGAAGATTATGAAGAAACCCAAATCTATTAAACAATCAAGGTCAAACATGTGATTTTTTAACCTTAGATGGATAATACTTGAGTGACATGGTCCTAATACTCTCTGGGGTCCATACAGCATAAGGGATGTTCGTCTCATGCCAAAAAAGCGCACCTTCATTGCCAAAGTCATTGAACTTGTCATGCTCTGAAAGATAAAACCACATATCCTGGAGAGAAAACATTGGTTGCATTTAGAATTAAAACTGAAATAGCTTTCATGAACAAAATCAAATCTTAAAACCCTAATCCTTTAATCAAACAGTGGTCATACGAATACACAACCCTAAAGCACTCAGCAAAAGATGTTTTACAAAACAAATTCTGCGAGTTTACATATGAATTGAAACTCAGCATGAGAGAAAAGACAAAAAATAAAGGCAATCAAATTGTAGAAGAGTAAGAATCGGAGTTAATTACCAATGATTCGCCCTTGTGGAAGAGATTGGTCATGAGATGAGACTGAGATGGATCCATCGGTTTTTGTTTAGGGGAAAAGAACTTGGAAGCAAAGTACCAGAACACGGCGATCCTAACGATACCGGAAATCGTGGAGCCAAACCCACCGGCTTGTCGCTGCTGCTGCGGTTGAGCACCGCCGCCACCAGCAGCCTCTGCCACCGCCGCCGTTTGTCCTACCGGCGGGGCCATATTCGAGAATCGAGAAGGAGAAGGATGCTTTCGTTTCGTATACGGCGGATTCAAAGCAGCTGAGATGTGAATTCGCCGAGGATATTGTAAAAGCAGAGTTCGATAGAGAGAGATATTTAAGGGAGATTTTTAATTTATATTTTATTCAGAAAACAGAATAAATAATTTAGATTTAGATGGTTGTGTGAGTTGTGACGAAGCTCTTCCAATGTAATGCAAGTAAGAGATGACACACCATGTCTTGTCAACACTAAAGTCTAATTGCATCTAAGCACTATACTTTACTATTATTGCCCCAACATGTCAACCTTTTTTTTAAATCAATTTTACCCATATATTTCCAAAGTCGGATTTGGTATAGCCCTTTGGTTTACCACGACCTTGGTACACCATGGACAATGTTTCTTGTCCACCACACCAATTGTTTATGGACATGTCTATTTGAAATTCTAAAACATGGGTTTGGTTATATGCCTACACTTTCATAGGAGATTTTCCATAAACAAAATACTAATCAAACTTGGTTTTGGTCACATTAACTAGAGTAATACTTCCTTAGATCACTCTTACTAAAATGGAGAATAATAGTCTCAAGTCTCCTTAGATTTTCCCTACTAAAATGGAGAACAATAGTCGTCTCTCAAATCTCCCTTCGATTCCAGACATACTAAAAGCAAAACATGTAACTAGTCTTGTGAACCAGACCGGTCTCAGTCATCTTCATTGTGAAACCCGTGCTTGTTCATGAGCTGCTCCAACGACTTATCAAACTCTCTCTCCAGATTAAGCATCTCCTCATAATGCCTCTCCTTCATATCTGCCATCTTCTTCTCTTGCTCTTCTATTAGCTTCTCCCTCTCCTCCACAAACTCCTTCATCTCTTTTTCTTGAAACTCTATGAAGCTTGAAACCTCCTCAGCTCTGCAGAACAATCAAACCAGAAGAATTTAGTTACTCTCTTGTGTCTGACCAAAAAGCAGGATTATGTAAGTATGTATATACCTCTTTCGACAATCATCTTTGCTAGAGGGATTAGTGTTCTTCTGCTGCTGCTCAACAACCTTAGCACGCTCCCGCTGCTGCAACATCTCAAAATTCTCCTCCTTTGCGTCTCTATTCTCATGTATCTGTTTGACTGATTCCTTGAAAAACATGTCTTGTGAATCCATCTTCAAACCACCGTTTTTTTTTTTTGGACAGGTTAGTCAAAAAAGTGTATCAGTAGGTAATCAAAACATCAAGTTTGTGTATTTCGAGAGAAAAACAAACCTCTTTTCTGTTCTGCTCATGGTGCATCTTTGTTCTCTGTCTCACGATACGATTTTCCTCTGCAGTTTTACGCAGCTTCTCACTCAAAATTCCCAGAGATTCCTCAAGCACCTTGGCGTGCTTGTTCTGTTTTGTGAGCTTGTTCTTCAGCCAGTTTAGCTGCTGATTGTCCTCCGCGATCTGCCTCAGCTCCATCACAACATTCTCTTGGTAAGATTTCATCTCGAATTTCAGCCTCGTTTTGCCTAAGGAATCATACAAAAATATATAAGATGCATTCACAAGGACCAACAAAACTCTAAATCCCAATGCCAAGACTTAACATATATAGAATTTGTCAGGGAGAGAACCTTGACAGTGCTGGTTGAATACGTCCAGATCTTGCTTGGTTGCAAGGAAGCCATATAGCTGGCGAACACCTCCAGAAAACAGATTGCGCCGACGGTCCCAGGCGTTTCTATCTAACCCTTGCTCAGCTAACTCCCTGTGGAGGCGTTCAGCCTCAAAATAGCCAGTGGCACTGCTCTCAAACATCAGAACACTCATCCCACGATGGCCCTGTGGACCATAGGAATGGCGTGCTCTAATAGCAGGATACTCGTTGAAGTATTCCAGTAGCTCTTGGTTGCCCATACCTAGCCACTGAAATGTAACATAATGACTATTTCCAATTCCACCAAAGATCAGCAGAATGCAAGAGAAGATTAAAAAGGTAAAAGACAGAAGAAATTCACCTTATCATTCTCGTCCTTGTCCAGTCGAGTATTCATAATAACAACCATTGGCGGCCAGACAATTTCATGATCCTTTTCCTCCTCACCCAAACCCTTCCACTGCCCGTAAATTTCACCACACGGAATGACAGATGCTCCTCTAATCTGCAGATCCTTGTCTAAAACTGCAGCCAATTCCCTATGGAGCTTAACTCGTCTAGCTCCCTTTGTCCTCGCATGAGCTAGAAGTGGCTGCAGGTTGTACCAGTCAATAGCACCAGGTCCACCCTGACAAGCTGGACAATGCCACTGCCTCTGTGGTTCATTTATCTGCTCGATCGACATGCTATCCAAGCTGTCGAAAAACTTTTTGAACCATTTATTCTGCTTCCGTGTCCCATGGCTCTGTTGACTCACATCCGAGTCATAATCATCACTCGCAAGGTCTTCATCAGAATCATCCAAAGTATCGCAATCATCCTCTTCCTCAGAAACATTATCCACATCATCATCAATGTTTGGAACCTCCTGTGTAGCTGTGTGCTGAGCAGAACCTGCTCTAGACTGCCAATTCCATCCTCCTTCCAAGGGAGGGCGAGTTACAGGTGGCGGAGCGACATGGTTGTTATACCCTCTGTTAATTGCTTGTCCCCGACCAGCTCCCCGACCAGTAGAGACCCTAAAGTCAGTAGCTTGTGTTCCCCAAGTATTGGCATTACCTCTACCGGAGACATTATTTCCCCTCCCTTGTTGCTGACCACCCCAAGCTCTAGGAGGGTTTGGATTAGGAGAAGAAGCCCATGATTTTCCAGAAGTGTTACCAGATTTGTTCTTGTTTTTTTTGGAAATGACCTCCCATTCTCCTCCATCATCTTGTGAAGGAGCCAGTTTCGTCCCTGCAAAACCTTGCACCAACTGTTCGACCTCTGGGTCAGAACCACCCTGAGTGACGTTCTTTCCCTTAGACTTTGGACCAGCCCTAGAACTCATTTCCAACCTATTCGAGAGGCACCTGTGCATCAAAGAAAGCCACGTTCACTACCAATATCTTAAAATCTACGCATGAACGTGATGTTACAACAAGGAAACGCATACGCTTAGCAAAAAAAAAACGTCAACGCACAAACGGTAGATCAAGCCGATGAACATGAAACGAAACTCAAAACTAAAGATTTTCGCTGTTAAAGACTCCGATCAGCGACTAAGCAGAGAGCAAAAACGAGGAAAGCACAGTAAATCGAACACAAATAATATGACGCCGACCTCATTACATGGAAAGATGAGAAACACGAAAAATAACCCAGAGAATAAAAACCTTCTAAATCGAGAATATTAGGGCATTTTTCTGACGAAGAAAAAACGAAATCGAGCACAGAATGTATGCGGAGGGAGAGATCAACGCCTCCAAGGAAGAACTTACAGAGTAAGCGACGGAGATTGGAAGATTATACGCCGGAGAGTGTCCGGCGGAGACTGTGAGTACTGAGAAGAGAGTGAAGAAGAAAAGACAAATGAGAAAGCTGAGTGGGTCGCTTCTCTAAAACGGCTTATTTATCCCGTGTCCGGACTCCAAATTCCATTCAATTTGATTTTAGTTTTGCCCGTCATTAATTTCACGTACGAACATGATTTTGTTTTTTTTATTGAATCAACGTAGGAAAGTTATATCTTTTTTTTTTGAGCAAGAAAAGTTATATCTTTGTATTTAGTTTTTGTTTTGTTTTCTTCTAATTTTGGAACATAAAAAATGCAAAATATATTATATAATTATACAGTTACTATATTGTTTCTTAACATATATAAAACAATTCAACTATTTTTACATAATGAATATTTTCTACCAAGTTATATATAGAAAAAAACAAAAACAAAAATGAAACGTTACATATCTTTTTACGTGGACAAATATTCTTTTACATTTATGGTTCAAAATCATTTTAGAAAAAAAAAGCACAATGTTACTTTCTAAAAGAAAAATACAGAGTAGTTGATAAATTTTAGTTAAGATATTAACATAAAGTATTTCTCTTTTTGAATGTTAATATACACTTTTAGTGTGAGTAGTTAAATAGATTGGATTTGAATATATATTTTCTAGTTGTTTGAGGTTAATTAAAATGAATAGTTTTAGTCAAAATTCAACGGATTACGTAGATAGTAATCTGTGACTATTATTATTAATGTTGAAAGAAAATAAAACTCACATGGATTTTAAGAACAGAATACTAACAACAACAAAAAACTAGTAAATGCATATTTCAGATTTCACATTAGTACATTACCAAGACAAAGAGAAAACTGGGCCGGTTTGACAATAATTAAATTTAAAAAAAAAAATACAACTTTAATGAACCCAAAAGTTGGCCCAATTATATTTTGAGGTGAAAAGCCCAATGATAAAGCCTTTCTTCTTCTTCTCCTCCAACGAACCACGGACGAAGAAAAGCGTCCCTTTCATTTTCCACTCCATACATGGCGTAATTGTGCAGAGATCCAACCATAATTGGGTTCTGCAGTTCGCTGTCACAATTTGAGAGGAAGAAGCGCGAGATCTAAGCAGTTCCTAATACCTCAACTAATAAAGAAGAGCTTAAGACTACACAGAGAGGGCTAAAGACATGGATAAGATGAATCAGGCTTTTGAGAAGATGAAGATGTTGGTGGGTATGGAGGTTGAAGACGAGCAACGAGCTGCTGAGGAGGAAAGCTCACTCTCATTCATGGAAGATCTTAATCGAAATTGCGCTTTAACTACCAAACAGGTTCCGAACTGGCCCAGATTTTCTATATTTTTTTGGTTTTCTTTGATCAAGTCCTCTGCATTTAGCTGTTTATCGAAATTTCGGGTCTATTGCAACAATTGATCTCATATGCGTATTGTGTATTCGTCCAATTAAGGAAGTTGAGCTCGAAAGCTCTATGTGAATTTGTCTCACTGATGAAGAAGCATAAGCGAGTTTCTATTAGGTGTAGATGAAGTGATAATAAATAACATACAGAAGTATTTGTTATCTTTAAGATTGTATTCAGCATTTCGATGTTCACATTTAAATCCCACAAGGTAACAAATCTTAGATTCATGCACCAAAAAATTGATGTACTAGAGGAGAAGGATGTCAAAATTTCCCGGAATATGACTTAAGTAGTTAGATAACAGGTTGATCAATACGGCTAGTCTACATGCTTACAAGTTACAACATGTCTTAGTATTTACTGCATGTTGTGTTGTTTCGTTTACAGGAATTTGTTGAGTGTCTTGAATTGGGTTTACCTTCGGCTAATATGTTGTTCTTTCTCCGTCCGTTTCCATGAAAACAGAGATTCTATGGCTTTGCGATTTGCTTGTCAGCAGGCTTGGCATGTACTCTTTTGGTAAGTACAACTCTTATCCACGTTAGAAAGCACCAGCATGCACTGAAAGGAATCATTTTCTTTAATCATTTCTGACCTTTAGACTTGGTTTTGCTCTATTCTTCTTCACCTCTGTGGGAAGTTTGTCCTTTGGGTAGTCTTGGCTCCTTTACTGCTGATATAACTCTTGATCATTTACCTGTTTGACAATGCAGTCAATGCTTGTTTTCTTCAATCCGGTCAAGTTTGGAATCACATTCACTCTGGGAAATTTGATGGCACTTGGGAGGTCCGTATTGAATTTTTAGTTTAGCTTGTAATATTGCATTGGGTTATGCAATTCTATGTCGACAAGTATCTCTCCGTTTTTTTTCTCTAAGTTTCATGTCTGTTTTGTATGGCAGCACAGCATTCCTTATAGGCCCACAGCGGCAGGTGACGATGATGCTTGACCCAGCTCGTATCTACGCTACTGCTTTGTATCTAGCAAGCATTATCATTGCCTTATTTTGTGCTCTCTATGTAAGTGGGGTTTCTCAATTTAAATTACTGGAAACACAATATAATGAGCATAGTATAAGTTTGGTTAAAACTAGCTAGGGAAAATACCTTGTTGGACTAAGTACAATTTGTCATCTTCTTTCTGTACAGGTTCGTAACAAGCTTCTGACGCTGCTGGCTATCATTCTTGAATTCTCTGGTCTAATTTGGTACGCTGACATTTTGGTTTCAAGCTCTTACATTTATCTCAACTTTCTCGTTATAGTCTCTGCATGGAGTCATAATACAATTACATGATCCACTCATCGAAACATATATTTAGCCCAAACTAGGAATGAAGTGGTGAACGTAAAGCTACTTAATATGGTTTCTGAGTTTGTCACAAACATTCATAATGAGAATCCTTATGCTCTTTTAAACTGCAGGTATAGCTTGAGCTACATCCCCTTTGCTAGGACCATGGTCTCAAAGGTCTTCATGACATGTTTTGACACCGAGTTTTAAGCAGCCCCATATACATCAACACAGATTTTTCTCCCCAAAACCATTGTGCTATGTTTTGATCAAACGTTCAGCCCTTATAGTCCATGCCATAAGGCTTATCTTGCTTCACAAATCTTAGCTCGTTTTGGTTCCTACTTGCTTCTTAACATCAAGTTCCGACCTTCACAAATCTTAGCACATTGTACATTTTGCTGTGGACTTTAACATAGATGTGGATGTAGTTGCGTCCTCTCGTTTTCCCCTTGTTTTCCATTTCCTCCGGAAGAAATTCTAATAACCAGCTAGATATTTTGAACTTTTTCAGACATTTTAATTTCTTTGTTGCAAAATTCAGAAATTATAGGTACCACAGTTCAGTTTTGAAATCTAATGTTGCTAAACTTAAAATCAAGAGTTTATCTAAACGCTCAAAAGTTGCAGCTTAAATTCTGAAAATGAGGAAATAACTGCAAGAAATAGATATCAATCCATGGCCTTAATAGAAAGAACGAAATCACATTAGTACGATACAACCTAAGCAACTGGTAGGAGAGTAGATATAAAGAGAAGATTCAACATAAATCAAAGAGATGGAGAAAAACAGGAAAGCTCAACTTTCTAGCCAAATGATTGAAGCAGAGTACTACTGGCTGGAGAAGTGAGAAGCTCTCTAGAAGACAACAGTGTCAAGCATGGTGCCTAGTGTCTGAACAATGTTGGATGACATCAAGTTGGAAACATGTTCTTCCAGGTGCTTCTTTGCGTCTTGTCTTCCCACATTCACAATCGCCAATTTCTCTGGCGACAACTCGTCCTCCTCTTGTACCGCCTTGTTATATTTAGCAGCCAAGCTCAGCATCTCCTGTTAACACCAGAGAGACAATGTGAATGAACATGAGTGTGAAATGCTTGAACAAATAAAAAAATTGCAAAATACCCTTTTTTCTTACCTGGACCGTCTGTTCGTTTGTCTTGGAGTGGGTGTCAAAGCGTCTAAGCGTCAGACCATCTGTCCACTTCTTCTTGTGAAGGTTTAGTAACATCTTCTCCTCAAGCTCGTTCTTCCTATAGTTGATGGCTATTGAATAATAGTGTCTGTTCAATCCATGAATCAAGGCCTGCATAGTAGTATCCAAACGTCAGTATCAGACATCCTTTGGTTTTGTTTCAACTTGAGAAAACACGTTTAGCTAAGTGACATCACCTGGATCGATGGTTTGTTCAGGTGCCCAAGGTTAGATGTTGTTTGACGGGGTTCTTGCCCAAGCATAATGGTCTGCGGATTTATCGAGCGGAAAGCATCAATCACCACTTTGCCCTTCACACTTTGAATAGGATCCACCACTACCGCTACAGCTCGCTGGTTCAAAGCTTCAAAACTCTACAAAAGCACACAGATGTCCACAATGAACACACACCGTCCAATCCAAACTATAATGCAAACTCTACAATGCAAAGTCAATTACAACAAGGTATAGGACACAAACGGAGTAACATTCTATAGAGCTTGAGCCATTACCATTAAGACAGTATGGAAGAAAAAGAAAGCAACATTTTCTTGAGTGCATTAAAATGTTCACACACAGAGATGAATAAACCAAGTATGCAACTGAGTAAACACAACCTACCTGTTGAGTATTAATGTCGACCCCAGAAAGCCAGCAGCCAAATCCAGGATGTGAATGATACCAACCAACCACCATTTCAGGTCTGGATTTTAATACAAGAAGAATCAGATCAAAAGCAGATTCTGAATAGAAAGACTCGCTAAGTGTAGAGGACTAGTTACCTTCCAGTCTGTTTAAGCATGTCGAGCATATTAGTCTGGAAAACATGATCAACAGCTTCCACACTAACACCAGTACCACTCTGAGGCATGGCAAAGACATCCACAACTCGAACAGTGTACTCATCCACGAACTCTCCAAGCATCAGTCCCATGACTTCCATAGGAACCCCAGCTCTTCCTGCGGTTTTAATAGCACCATCACAAAATCAACAACCGAAATTTCCGATAACTTTCTTCAAATCTCTATGCAATCCACATGGCACTAACACTTTTTTAACTACGAATGAAACTAGGGGAAAACAGATCGACAATCTTAGAAACCCTAGAGTTACCGAGCAAAGGAGACAAGAGAAAATCACAGAGAGCGAATCAAATCAGAAACCCTAAGCATAAGGAAATTAATTGGAGCTTAGGATGGATGATTACCGTGCTTGAGCATCTTGAGGAGGGCGAGAGAAGAGATGTAAACCTGCTCCGACGTATCGAGGGTCGGAGAATCAGGCGATGCGTGACCCAAACCGCCACCGGCGCCGAAGATTCGCTGTAATCTCTCCATAATCAGATAAATGAGTCGTCTTCTTCTGGGTTGCTACAAGAATGGGATCTTATAAAACCTCCCGACTTTTCTTTATTAACAAGACAAGACAGAGATGGATCTTCTTCGATTGTAGGATCAATGGGCGAAACTATTTACATATTAGTCCTCCAATTTTTTCTTCTTTTTATTGTAGACCACTAATACTCCAAATTCCCAAAACATTCCCTTTTATTTTTGTCAAAGCGGGCTAAAAATTAAAATAAGGTAGGATAAAAAATATAATTTCATTGCACACCAGGTTTTTGTGTCTATGGTTTAGTATTCGATGATTTTTGTTAGAAAACAAAAAACAAAATTTACTCAGTAGAACAACATGTCTTTTTGTTACAAGTTTAGAATTTTGTGTAGTTGTAAATACAATAACTAAAAATGTAATTTTTGGTATATTTTGTCAATCTATGTAATTGTATTTGTAGGCAATGCTGGAATTCATGTACTGCGAATTTTCCCAGTGATTTTATTTGGCACCTTCAAAAGTTTAACAAGGTCAAGATCAACGAAAAAGTGAAAAAACGACTCCGTTTCGTCAGGATCAAAGCTTCTTCAACAAAAACCTCATCTCACAGCTCTTGACCCAAATCAAACTGTAATGGATGGGAAAAAGAAGAATCTTTTGGGAGCAGCAACATTTTGGGAACGAGAAACTGTAAAGAGGTATCTCAAAGATCAGGCATGCCCTTTCCTGTTTTGGCATCGTATGTCTGCTCCCAGACAAGATCCATTGGTGTGTCCTTAGGCCCAGCTGCAAAAAAGAAATGAAAATTTTGGCCAAGTATTAATCTCTCTGTAACAAAACCTCTATTATCAAGTCCTTTTCGATTTTATACAGAGATGAAATACGCGTAGTGAGCTGTTATGTATGTTTAAAATCAAGAATCTCAGTTGCTATCGTAATGAGGACAAGGACAATCTAAGAAAGCATGTTTATTCATTGTTCTCAGAAAGGAATCAAATCAACAATGCGTCTATTCCTTAACCTCCAAATTCAGAACATGTAACAGATGTTTCAAACGCATAGCAAACGGACTATGTTGATTCCATCTTAATCTTACCGATTTTATGATTATGTTTTTCCAATAGCTGAGAGATGTCTACTATATGCAATTCAAAAATTCTATACGTATATGACATGTTTAGAGATGTTGAGCATCTACATACCCGTAGTGGGTCTGGGTGTTGCCCTTATCTTTAGGATCTCCGGGCGAGGAATTATCGAACCAGATGTGCCTGTGCCTCTGGCTACTCTTACTTTTGTTCCATCTTCTAGGTACTTTACCCCAACCTTACAAGGCCTCCTGAGGTAGAAAAGATTACATACAAATTAGAAATCTCTCGCCTGACCAAAGAGTAATTGGTTAAAAGTATTACAACGTGAGATCATACCCAGTAACTGGATCAACAACTTGGACATTTGAGGCGTGAAGAGGAGCCTCTACCGTGAAAATTCCACCTTCATGATCAGGCCCACCCTTTATATGCTTCTTGATCTGCAAATACAGAAGAAAACATCAGAAAAAATATATACACAAGCTGTAGAAAATAAGGTTTCAGTGAGTAGCCAAAGACTATCCCGGCAGCAAGCTAGAGCATCGAACAATTCAAAACATTATGATGAAATCCACGGAACTATACCTGCTTTGTAATCGACTAATAGATGTTTGAATTTAAAGATTCAATCAAATGAGGATTGCTAACTCCATGGTTGGTGTTAAGCTAGTGATATGATCCTGATTCAGTACTAGTTCATACTCCAGAAACGCAATCGAGGAGAAAAAAAAATCAAAACTGAACTTGTACATTCACTCTGTAAATGCATGAGACCGAGCAAAAAGATATTTACAACAAGAAGATTCAAGACTATCTCACCAGATTCTTCCCTTCAACAATGACACGATTTTGGGATCGGATAACTCGCTTTATGGTTCCAGTCTCGCCCTTGTCTTTCCCGCGAATTATCATTACCTAAATAAGAAATCAAACCCCAGAAAACACCACACTAAGTGAACTAGTGAACGACCAGAAAAACAGGGGTGGACAGAGTGTCCTCACATTATCCCCTCGAAGAATCTTCCAGTGTCTGATCAGTTTCTCAGCAGCTTTCCAGCCCATACCTCCTACTCTCTTTGAGAAGAATCCTAGAAATTACATCACAAAATTTCATTCATATTTCAATGACAGAAATTAACGTAAAATGGAAAGCATGAAGAACCCAAATCAAATATAGCGTTCAAACCGAGCGACTGCAATGGGCTCCCTAAATTAGGATTTTCTACATCATTGAGACACAAGAACAAAATTTCAACTAAATCTCGACGAATCTAGGTGACGTTTCTACGAGCCGTGCGTTACAGTAGAACGGGAGCAATTAAGTTTATCAATCTCTATACTGAATCCCGATCTACTTTGAGATCGAAGAAAACAGAAGCTTAGAAACGAAATCGCCAGAGGGAAGCGAAAGAAAGTTTGGTCAAAGAGGAGAATCGAAGAAGCTTGCCTGTGAAGAATTAATCGAGCGAGTTAGAGCAACCAACAGTGTTGAAGCTATATGTGATGCCGACGGTACAGGCGGCGTTAGCGACGGTGGTGAAGAAGTCGGAAGTATTTTGATTGTGAGTGTATAAAGATAAACCCTAAAACCACTGATGTCATGAAAATGGAATTGACAACGCATTTAGATTGTTAATTTTTTTTTTTTTAATTAGTATACCCATCAAAAAACTTTAAGAAAAACGAAATTATATCAAGTTTCTGACCCCAAACAAAAAAGAAATTATATTAAGTTTAACATATTAGTCCACATGTTAATAGTTTTTTGCTTTTCTCGGCAATCATAGTTTTTAGAGATATTTTTAAAAATATCACATTTTTTAGTTTGTGTTCTAAAAATATTTTACCAAATTTATTTTTCCAAAAATACCACACTTAATTTTAATTTCCAAAAATACCACAAAACTTAAACTTAACCTTAAACCCTCAAAACTAAACCCTAACTCATCAAAACTATACTCTAAACTTAAATTAATGAACCCAAACCAAAAAAATTAAATTCTAAATTTTTAAAAGTTGGTTTTAATTTTGTGGTATTTTTGGAAACAATAAACTAAGTGTGATAGTTATGGAAAAATAAAGTTGGTGTGGTATTTTTGGAACATAAACTTAAAAGTGTGATATTTTATGAAATTACTCTAGTTTTTATCCAATTTGTATAATTTTTTTGGCAACATTGTCAAAATTATATTTGTAAAAGCATATTTACAAACAAAAAAAACTTGGAGATTTTTAAAACTCCGTTATGTGTGACAGTAAGAAACTAAGAACTAAGAAAAGTATGGCTATATGAGTATTTAGGCAGTCACAAATCTATTAACAATTCATAATTTTTTTCTCAAAAGAAAAAAATTCTATTAACCAAAATAATAATATGTCGGAACGAGCTAACACAAAAAATCAAGTTCAACTACTTTTGGAATGGGTCCAATAGATTTATATAGTCAAATTCGCAAAATTTAATCATAATTGAGCTTCCATCTCACGGAAAAAACCTTGTGTCAGTTGTGTGTTACACAATTTTAAGAGATTCGTCTAAGCTAAAAAAGTATTTAGTCCAAACAAGCGCCGTGTTTGGACGAACCGTCGCCGTTTCATTGTTCGGACGAATTCGTCTTCTGTATAATTCTCATATTTATATTCACTTAATCTGCTTCACCCTCAGTAGAAGAGTTCACTTGAGAGGACTAAATAAAAAAACTACAACAGTATCAATTGCCTAGGTTGCTAATAAAATCAATCAACTGAATTTTTTGTTTCCCTGGTTATTAGAATCTTTTTTCTGGAATGAATATCATAGACTTCAGTTTGAAACACGTTTGGTAATCCTGGTGTGCACCAACTACTAATTTGAATGATGAACCTTCCTTTGCAACAAAACTTTTAACTCGAGAAAGAATGGTGCTGCAACACTAATACTAGTCGTGACGTGATGGGTTATTGAAACTCATGCTTGAAACAGCAGCAGTTTCCAAACCAAGAGCGGCGATTCTAATGAATAACAAAGATAAATTTGAAACCTCGATTAGTTGTGGCATTATTATGGTATAAATTGGTAGTTGTTTTCGTTTGTTTTTTACGGATTTGCCCATGACTACTATTGATTCTGAGATAGAATTGAATGAAATTGAATTCGTCGACGCAACTTCTGACAAAAAAATTGCTTGTCTCCTGCAAGATGTACATTGACTATGTCATGTCCAATGCTCTCTGAGACTCCATTACGTTGGCCATGTGGAGATAACTTCGTCAACACTGTAGAAGAAAAAAATGATCAGTTAAGCCATCTCCAAATTGTTTTCAAAAGATTCAGAGATATTCTTTTTCTTCTTTAGTTTACGTGTTTCCTATTAAGACTCTCATCGATGATATCTTTCACACGTAACCATAATTTTCATTGGTTGTTTGTTCTAACCATTTTCCTTTTTTTGTCAATAAATAAATAAGTTTACAGCTAGCAAATATTACTTGGAGCATATATATACAACAAGTAGTCAAGTTCAGGTCGAATCACTGTACGTCTCCATTGATCTTCTTCACGTGAAAAATGGCGACTGATTCGCAAAAGCTAACGATTCCATTAAAAACGAGGATCGCTATCACCCTTATCTCCACCTTCACCGATAACGCTCAACGTTCCGACGGCTCTATCAACCGCCGTTTCCTCCGCCTCTTCGATTTTCGTGCTCCTCCCAATCCTAAGCCAATCAACGCCGTCTCCTCCTCCGATTTCGTCGTAGATCAATCCCGTGATCTCTGGTTCCGTTTATTCACTCCGCACGTCTCCGGCGACCGTATTCCCGTCGTCGTTTTCTTTCACGGCGGAGGTTTCGCTTTCCTCAGCCCCAATTCGTATCCCTACGATAATGTCTGCCGCAGATTCGCTAGGAAATTGCAGGCATACGTCATCTCCGTTAACTACCGTCTCGCTCCGGAGCACCGTTACCCTGCTCAATACGACGACGGATTCGATGTCCTGAAGTTCCTCGAGGAGAATCGCGGCACGGTTCTCCCGGCGAACGCCGATCTGTCGAGATGCTTCTTCGCCGGAGACAGCGCGGGGGGAAACATCGCGCACAACGTCGCGATCAGAGTCTGCCGTGCGCGTTGTTTCGCCGCCGTGAAACTCATCGGACTCATCTCGATCCAGCCTTTCTTCGGCGGGGAAGAGAGGACGGAGGCGGAGAAACGCCTCGTCGGAATGCCTCTGGTATCGCCGCATCGGACAGACTGGTGCTGGAAGGCGTTGCTGCCGGAGGGATCAAACCGGGACCACGAGGCGGCGAAACCAAGCGCCGTCGACATATCGGATCTGGATTACCCGGAGACGATGGTGGTCGTGGCCGGGTTCGACCCGTTAAAGGATTGGCAGAGAGATTACTGCGAGTGGATAAAGTTATCCGGGAAAAGAGCAACACTAATCGAGTATCCAAACATGTTCCATGCGTTTTATATCTTCCCTGAGTTGCCGGAGTCGGGTCAGTTAATTCAGCGGATTAAGGATTTTGTTGCGGAGCGCGTGGCTTCACTCTCCGCTTAACGAGACTCATCCTTATTAATTACTGTATGTTGTCCCTAAAATATACGTTAATGATGATGAATTATTAATGTATTAAGCTATGCTTATATCTCTATTAGCGTTCCAGAAACGTTGTAGGCGGAGAATCCCAATGTATGATGACTCTATTTTCATTATAATCCAGTGTTCAACTTTAAGGTGAATGATTGTTTTGCTCTTCAAACTTGTTTTAAACCTTAATCATGGAACTTTTAAACTTGTAGTAAAAATACAAGCACAACATTTTGATATACTTACTATTTTTATCAAACATTATCTAGTAAACTGTAAGCTCAAACGTAGATGTCAAACGCTAGAGTTTTTCTATCATTCTAGTTACGTTTGTGCTTATTATATGAGTCGAATACAAACAATAAAATTCTAGAATGTTTCGTCCTAAACAAAGGTAAGTTGTTGGGTAGTTCGGTGAAATGTGAACTCTTAGTTAATGCATTGATAGCAAAGAATCAATGCCCAACTAACTTGCTTTTAATGTATTCGTATAACACACTTGTTGAGCTTTGTAATCTATATTGTTTCCATCGGTTGAATAATTTCGAGTGTTGAGTAAATTACATTTACATCGATACAATGATACATGTCCCATATGTGACATGTGAATTTCTCACCGTTCTAATTTAGATTTATAAATGTAAAATGAAAATTCAATCATATGTAACGGATTATTTTTTCATTGTAGAACCGAGAAATCATATACGAGCTCTAGACTCCTATATTTAAATGAGTTAAAGTAAAATCTAGGCTTGGATTGTTTATTTGCGTTTACATTTACATTATATGTATATATACAAATGTACTTACAAGCTTAAGCATATTAAGCAAAATTTATTGAGTAATTGTAAATATAAACTGAAAGAGAACCACTCGTTCGTGTGTGCATTTTGGAAAACTATTTTGTGAAAAGCTATTTTATAGTATATTATTTCAACATGTGAATATGTTTTCATATATTTATAAACAAAGACGCAAAAATGTCCAGAACTTTGTGGTCAGGTGGTAAGGGGACGGGCCTGGAACGCCCACACGTTTCAAGTTCGATCCATCTACTGCGTGAAACTACAACACATTATTTCTAGACATCCACACGGATATGGGCCTCCCTTAATGAATTAGTTTGGATCTTTTTATAAGTCTGAGATTTACTCTTGAATTAAAAAAAAAAAAAAAAAAAACAGACTCAAAAAATGTGTTTGATACAATCGAGATATCAATATACGCTGATTTAACCCAACAAAAAAAACATGATATCTTCTAACAGATTAAAAAGTATCAGGTTTGTGATAAAAGTTGTGGACCGTTGAATATATAATTAGCTCATGTATTCTCACCTTCTTTGTTAATTACTTGTTAGGCAATATTGAAATGATTTATTAGGCCACGAGAAATGGTTTAAGTGAATCATTGGATCGTCCGTCTCTTGTCGACAATACCTAATCCGTGTGAGACGACTTTTGTGTTAAGTGTTAACCCATACCTTTCACTTAATTAGGTGAACTGTCGGTCTCTCTTGGAGATTCTGACAATTACTTCCAAAAGTAGGAATGAATAAATACAAATATAAACGCAATCATAGTCACGTGTTTTTTATTATTACAAAGGGAACTCATTCATCCATTATGTCAAAGGTTAGAAGATATGGGTTTCTTTTAGATATATCATTATCAATTCTTGGTCTTTGTGAGAACATGATTTTTAAATATTGAAAATATATGTATAATATAAATTGTATGAAAATGTTGTTGGAGTTGTTAGGATATGATATACCACTTGTAATATCTTTTAATATTTATTGTGTTAAATCTCTATTTCCCTAAAATCATGAATCATGAGATGTATACAGAGCAATGGGTTCTACTAAGCTCTTTTTTTGTTCTCTTCAAGTCTTTATACTATTCTATTTCTGACGATTTTACAACGATGTTCTAAACATTTCTATTCATCCGCAAAAAAAGTTATATAGTCCCAGTTGGATTTTTAGAATCCAATTATGTTAGTAAAGCAACATCACGAAAAATTGATTGCTTCCAACTACATTACTAGAGTATTCAAATTTCGCTATTCATTGAACAGATATTTTCTCGTCAATACATCAACGCAAATGCAGTTCATACACCATATGGCATCCCTAGGATAAGCTAATTTTGATGGAAAATCTCCACCTTTTTGTACCTCTTGTTGGTCGAGCAATAATTACACTTGAAGCGTGGAGCATTTTTGATTCCACCTATGGAAAACATTCATACGGTCATATGAATCAAATTAAAGAACAATGTCAACAAAAATCAATTGATGAGTATATGCAAGCAATGAAGAGTAAAGTTTCGGAAACTGCATGATCGGTAAAATTCTCATAGGTTTAAGTTTAATACTAATTTGGGCCGCAATGGCCCACTAAGAGTGACCTAAAAGTGGGCTTTCTGATAACAAAAACAAAAATGAAATGGAAAAGAAAAAGAACCAAAAAAGGATGAAATAACGAATCCATGGATCGTTGACCAGTCAGACAAATTACTAGAAGGTCAAAAATCTCGACAAGGTCAATATCGCAATTAAATGCAAATTTGCAGCGTCTCTCTCTCTCGGCCGGCAAATTTGTATTGCTTCCTTCTCCGTCACGGGCCTCCGATCACATTCAAACCACGACTGCTGCTCGATACATTGGCCGTAGGTTAGTTCCTCTTCGGCCAATAAATGTCATTTCCTTTTGCTGTCAAAATTTGGGGAAATTTTAGGTTTTCTTTTGTTTTCTCCTTTGTAGCATATTCATGTTCATATACGTCGTAGTTTTTTTTTTTACTTGTGCTGCCGTTAATAATAATATTGCCTTTTTCCACTATCACTTGTGTTTTTTTTTTGTCTTAGATTCATTATTTCTATAGGACAATAATGGCACCTTAAAGGATTTGGCATATGTGGAATACAGAAACTCTGTTTTTGCTGGATATTGCTTTTGTCTTATGTTGAACTGCAGAAATTGGTGGCTTTTTCTTGTCTGGGTTTATATTGAATGTAGATTCCAACTCCACTGAAACTGGTTCTTAAATGTTGTTCATTATGAAATTGTTTTTTATTTTTTTCAGTTCCTGAGTCACCCTTACGTACATCAAACTGAAACTTTGACGTATCACTGTGATGGGAAATGAGAGATAACCAAATACTGAGAGCTAGTGCGATACGAAGATGTCGTGGATGAAAGGTAAATCATCTGGTTGGACTGCGTTTGATCTCAAGCAGAGACAGAAACAAGGTCTCGAAAGCGAGATCGAGGATGATCCATTCCCGCCTGTTTCAACTAGTGTTAATACAGCCCTAGATGTAAGAGCAAAGTTGAGAAGAAATCATGAACCTTCTGAAAAGTCTTTCTCGTCCGTGCTCTTACCTCCTTCAAAATTGACAGAGAATAAGGATTGTGGAAACCAAGTAAGCAGTGGAGGTTGTAGGAGCAAACCGGGCATTTTGATTCCGCCGGTAAAGAGTCGTGATTCAACCTTCACGAAGCTGAAGGAAAAGTTCAGCTGGGCAGATGATAGCTTGATAAGGGATATATTGTTGTCCACAGAAGATAATTTTGAGATGGCCTTAGATTTTTTGGAAGGTATGGTTTCTGCTGGCAACTCAGCAGACAAGGTTAACAATAAGGAAGCTGAGGAGCCAACTTCAAAGATTGAGTATTATTCATCCGATAACAGAAGACCCGAATATAAAACGTTTGGGAGAAATGTTGCAAATTCGGTGAAGATGGCTGCAACGTCCACATGTAAGGATGCTGGCAAGTATGATCTGCAAGAGAGTGGTGGAAGTTCATTTCTGGTGAATGCATCTAACAGTGAAAAGCTCTCTGATGATATTTCTGAGCTAGATAGTATTATTCAGCGGCTTCAGTCCATTCCTATAGAACCTGAATGGGAAGAGGATGATCTCTACTTGAGTCATCGAAAGGATGCACTGAAAATGATGAGGTACACAAAGGCGTGCATCCCTTTTATGCTGAGTTGCTTATTATCATTTGATCGCTTTTGTCTGCCCAATCCAGAGTTCATGCTTTAAACTTAAAATTCCAAACTTTATCCTTAAATTTTTTAAGCTACGACTAGTCAGTTTCTCACTTCAAACCTGGCTTATGTATCATCAGCTATTGCCTTTTTTTTTAAACAGATCAGCCTCAAACCATTCAAGAGCTGCCCAAAATGCGTTTCTGAGATATGATCATGCTTCTGCCAAGCAGCATTCAGAGAAAGCAAGAGAGGAATGGTTAGCAGCTGAGAAGCTAAATGCTGAGGCAGCCAAGAAGATCATAGGTATAACAAATAGGAATAACGACATATGGAAGTTGGACCTGCATGGTCTCCACGCAACAGAAGCTATTCAAGTGTTACAAGAACGTTTGCAAGAGATCGAAAGTCAATTCACGGTGAACCGTTCAGTATCACCAAATAGAGGTAGGACAAAGAATGCAGTTCTGCGATCTGCATCACAAGAGCCTTTTGGTAGATTAGATGTGGATGGCCGGGACCGTCAAAGAACTTCTTCTAGAGAACTACGAAACTCATTGCAGGTTGTAACAGGTATGTCGATTTTCTGTTTCGGAAGCATCAAGAGAACTGATCATTCCCTTGTTTAGTTATAGTAGAACGCTTCACACATAATGTTCTATAACCTTTGTAGGTATTGGTAAACACAGTCGCGGACATGCTCCACTTCCTCTAGCCGTGAAGACATTCTTTGAAGATAACAGGTGAAAATAAAAACTCTCTTCTAACTTCCTTTTTTATATCTTTATTAGTCATTAGTATAAACAAGAAGCTGAAAAATGGAAATGTTGCTTTGTCAGGTACTGGTTTGACGAGACAAGACCAGGAGTTATCACAGTGCGGCCTAAGTTCCGTCACAGCTGAATATATGATTCATTTCAAATTTAGCAAATACTTTTGTGTTACTTCATTGTTGTTGTATCATATCTCTTAAAGAGATCATTCTTCTTTGTAACATATCAAGCAGGTCAATAAATTAGAATGTAATGTGATATTTGGAGTGATCAAATGAAACTCGAGCAATTTTTTTTTATATATATAAACAAAGTTGACGTTTCTCATAAATGATTTGTGTTTCACAGGGCCTTATAAATAACTACAAAACATGGGGGCAATCTTTTGCAGCTTACATAAGCCAGAGAGCCAAAAATATTATAATATATACGAAATTCTCATTTGCTAAACAAAAATACTCTCTTCTTTCCCTTCTTTCTCTGCAGAGCCTGCAATAAATTAGCAAACCAAAATAATTAACCATTGCTTCTCCAATGAAGCTTGAAGTCTTTGTATCTACTTATATGATTTTATGACAGCTACAATTTTTGTTTTCTAGAGATTGTAACAAAAGAGATCAAATGAATTACTGCTTTGAAGAACATTACCCTCATGTTAAATAATCTCAGAGTGAGTACTATTTCATCTCTTGAGCTGCCAAAGACAACAGAAGATTAATAGCTTGCAATGGGGTATTAAACAGACATATAACGAATAACATGAACACACAGGACCATATCATTTATTGGATCAAAGTGTGAATATCCCCTACACTCGTGTGTCCAATCATATTGAGATTCATAGATCTAGTATATCTAATAGGATCATAGGACTAAGCATATGCTGATTGATCCACATCAAGTTTCTGACAAACTCACGACCAAGCTGAGATGTATATGCTGATTGATACAAATTGGCTTTTAAACTTACAAACTACTTTGAACCTAAATAACTTTTGTCAGACTCATCCAACTCGAAGCATTATTATGGTCTACTTTCCTCTTTGTAAGAAACTTAAGTTCTACTTACCAGCTAAGGTCTGCTGATCCATTATCTGCTCGTAAGGGCTGCTCACTACCATCAGAACCAATTATAACAAATTCTGCAGGTTGCCCAAACGGAATTGTTACCTAGAGAGGTATCAGAAGAAGGATTTTAATATTAGTTCAATGCTCGTTGCCTTCCCTATTTATTATATAAAGCCAATCAAAGAAAAAGTCATTAACATAACTACGTTCAACATTTACTAACACAGTATAAAAAAACAACTGAAAACGAAATATGGTTTCACTACGTGCTTTTGTAGAGAAGAGTTCTTATTGCTCAACATGCAATAACTGCATAAACTTCTCTACCCGCCTAACAACTCTTTCAACATGCAAAGCTGCACAAACTTCTCTACCCGCACTACCACACGTTTCACAGAAAGGGGCAAATAAGAAGCAAATAAGCATAAGTCTTACAGCAGTTGAAGCTGAGAACTTTTCTGCAACCATGATATCGTTATTACACTTGATGCTGTAACCTTCTCTCTTAATAGACAACGTAGCTTCTTCCCATATATCCAAGAAACCAGTCTGTTCAAAGCCAGATGCATGTGAAGATTAATCCAAGAAAAATCAGAGAATACATAGCCAAAACATAGGAGTTGAAATGGAAGAGGTTATACTGCAACGGAAACTTTGTATGAAGCATGACCACTATGAAGAGTCTTCTCTACATGGCTCTGCATCTCTGGATCTGTGAAAATAAAAGAGGATTACTGCTACCTATAGGTACGGCAATAAATTTTTCTCTAAGAATGCTTCAGATTTAACGCAACCGCTGTGTGTTAAATGGATAAACTTACGGCAAGCGATCTTCCGATTCTCATTGGCAAAGACCTTCACAAGCTCCCCCTGAAAACAGAAAGTAAAGCAAATGACTACTGCAAACCACACGATAGCTAAAAATAAGTCAGCAGGCAACAATACTGTAAGCACATCTAACGCGACTCTCACACTGTAAATTGTATTCAAGGAAACCGATAATCTTTTCTCCCACAAGTTTTTAGCATGAAGTCTATTCCACACAACAAAATGCAGAGGAAATAATGGAAACTACAGTCCAGATCAGATTCCAGAAATACCACAATCCTAGTCCTCGTTTTCACAGAAAAGAGTTACTCAAAAATATAATCTCATTCACACATAAAGATATTAACCTTGCGGTTCCTATCATCCAAAGGCTGAACTTCAATAGCAAGATATAAATCAACATCATCAGCAGTGACAAGATAATTTGGCTGCTTTGCTCCTGCGTTAAAATTTTGTCAGCGACTAAGTTCTTATTTCCATATCAAATTAAAAGAAACAAAAAGGAAATGAAAACTTCGAGAATAAAGATATGGTCAGCAGGAGGGAAATGTACCATCAATGTAATTCACAGATCCATCTTCTAGATGACATACCCACTGCAAATTGATAAAGAAAAGAAGATAGATTTAGATGCAACTCAACATAAATAAGAAAGCAATTCCGTTTTCCATTTAGTACGCACCTCAAAATTACAACTTGTTGTTCCATTGACGGAGTAACCACAAGCCTGAAGCTCATGTCCAGGATAAGGTTCTCCTGAAATTTGGAGGTCCTCTATAGCTGGTAACGGGTCATCATCCCCAGCTGTCGACAGTGGTTTAAAATATTGAGACAAGTGAAAAACCGTGATGGAATTAATAATATGCCATTATTATTAATCATTACCCTCAGAAATGGAGGAAGAACGTTCTTCAAGAACAGGGGACAAAAGAGGAGAGTTTGAGGAGCTAGGATCATCAAAGGCAGGCACATATGGTGGAATTTTTGTATCTGATTGTCCTTCCGCATCGTCCATCACTGTCTTGCTGAGAGGATCACGAAATTGAACATGCTTAAGTGGAGTTTCGTCTTCACTAGTACCTGGTTGCACAGGCCTCTCAAAGGCTGCCGATTGACTGGTACAAAATGAAACAAAATTAATCGTCTAAGTATTTTCAACATCACCCACCAGTAACTACAGTGCATACAACCAGGAGAGCACTAAGTAAACGTCATGAAGCTAAAAACTTGATCATAATCATAACCATACTTAAAAAGGTAAAAACAAAAAATAAAAAGGATGAACGTCAAATGATCAATAAAACGCCACCTCGTGACAGATCAAGACATAAAACGACACAGAGAAGAACAGCACCTTATTTGGCCTATGACTAATCTGATTCTTTTGAGGATTGAGATTATCATATCACCCAGAGGGAACAGAAAGTTAGAAAACCTAAGCCTAGGTAGAAGCCCTCGAACACTCAACATGCAGGAGGAGGGATGCTTACAACAAGGAATTTTCAAAGTCAACAGGAAAGACTCCAGAGTCAAGAGTCATCACCAAATTAAATCAAATAACTTGTAAGACAATCTTAAGAGTCAAGATTCAATAACAAACAAAGAGGCAAGATGTCACGGACTTGTTCCTTCCTAACGATACATATGCCGTAACTTCTTTTTGCTCCTCGCGGGTAGCTAAGTCATCGCTCCGGATTAGACCCGACCCTAAGAAAGAGAAGAAGCTAAATGCTTTGCTCGTAATTCTTTGGAATTTACAAGTAAAGGATCCCAACCCTATTATATCAATTGGGCGATAATAGATATATTCAATGCTCCAGCAACTATGTATAGACTTCATGAAATTTTGAGTAGGTGCTCGTAGTTTTCAACTTCGCATACAGTTGGGAAAAGCAATCTTTGCAGTGACAAACTCACCCGTTGACCATAGCTGAAAACCTTCTAGGACCATCAAGATGGTAGCTCCCCACAGCTGAGCTACCTGGCTCATCTTGATGCCAGCGCTTGGAATCCCCCCAGTCTACAGCTGTTTGATCATGGGAATATAGGGATTCTTTCGTCTGGTGGAAACACAAGAAGTAATTTAAAATTCAATTCACTCAAGCTTATGATGATATACCACTGAGGAATATGAACATACTGAGTGGGTTAACGCTACACCAGCTGCGTGCGATGGACCCAAAGAGGAATCATTTGACTGGTTCACATCTGACTGCCAAGGTGCTAATTGATATTCTGACTCCTTTAACTTTGTCTAGTACATGAAAAATATCAGAAAGAATCATCTATTATAGGTCACTATGAATAAACTGCAACCGTAGATGAAGCAGACAGGGAGATTTTAAATCAGATAAGCCCATACCCGCATAACATACCTCAGTAAGAAGGAGCTTTTCTTGCAGATGCTTAAATAGAACCTGAAGGAAAATGACCATAGCTGTAAAGGCCATTCACTACTTCTAACAGAATACAAAATGCACGATAAACTTTACTATCAAATATAATGAAGCAGGGAATATTATCAGTCATTTAACTTCTATCCAATTCTTTTATGTTGTCTAGCTCTCCACTACTCTACATAAATTATAGGATTTGCAAACAGGACAGCAAGTTCTTATGCTTCCTTATCCATGCAACTCAAAAATTTGTCAAACAAGCTCCGTTACTCATTGATAGGATACCGCATAAATGCACTCAAAGAGACTTCAAGTAATTGCCATTTCATCTCGCACTAAAAAACATGCATAGTTTCCAATTATGTCACTAAGAGGTAAACAAAAGGCTATTAACAGACAATAGTTACTCATGAGACCGTTTTACATGAAATATTTTCTACATTATATTTTGGTTCTATGAGTTATAAGGGCTGTGAACTTTATATGTTTCTAGTGAAGGATGTTGTACCACTCCTTTGAAGTCAAGTATAATGCAGGGAAACCCCTCAAACTAATAGGTTACGGTATAAAGTTAAAAGTCAAAGATGGTCAAAATTTAAAACTGAATAACAAAACAAAAATGTTAAGATTCCGACACAAGTTAATAGTTATTACAAAACGATAAAAGGTAACAAGAGACAGCACTTTAGATATTGGAACTGACCTTCACATTGCTAACAATAGATTGTGCATCAGAAACCTGTGGTTGTAAAGAATACTCCGATAGAAGAGGCAACAAGTATGATACAAATGTAGATCTCTCTTGCTGTGTAGCCTGGAAAAAACATAAAGGCATATTTCGCTTCAATTTAAAATTAACCGGATTTAGAGTAGTTATCTATACCAGTTGCACAATGTAGTGGTCCATGAATTTGATGATACTGAGGTGCAAGAGGCAAATTCTATTTTGCAAATTGAATCATGTTAACATCTGGTAACAAATTGATGGAAATTGAGGGTTATTCATAGTGTAAATAGATTTGTATGTATAGCCACTTGCAGCCATGCTCATCCTTTCTCGAAAGTATTTTTTTTTCTGGCACCCAAAAATGGCTACCAAAGAAAGTAGAAATGAGGATTAAATGCATACGCCAGAAGACAGACAACTATTGCCGTACGCCCAAAGATACAAGATGATAGTACCTGTAAGGCATACGTTAGGCGTATATTTTCCTCAATTATCTCTTGTCTGTAAGAGAGAGCTTTTGATGCAGCGTCAACAAGATCTTGTTGCTGTTGATCAAATGCCTGGTTACAAAAACAAAAAATAAATAACTTCCAAATTAAAAAGATATAGTACGAGATGAATTAAACAGGCGAGTAAATAAAAAGAAGGAAAGGCCAACCAGACGCATGTAGGCAATTCGCTTTTCCAGAACATATTTTTCATTGCGAATTTGGGCTTCCTAAAAAATACCTAAAATGTTAGTCAGATGATTTAGCATAAAATCAAAAAAGAATGCAATGAACCAACAGCAAGCATAAAAGACTGTAGATTTTATTATGTCATTTACTCTTATGGTTGCCCAAGCTTTCTGTGTGGTTGAGTCGGTCGTTTAGGGTTTTGCTCTTGTTTGGTGCTCTTTAGAAGCGGACATAAAAAATAAATTGAAATCATCTTTGATTTGGATGAATAGGAGTTTGCCATTTCTCCTATGAAAAGGAGTAATATATTTGCAGGTTTCTCTAAGTAGCAGCAAGCCTTTTTTTCCCCATGAATATCCTACTCTGTTTATTGCAAACTCGTATTGATCCAAACCATAGGTGATTTTCATTTACTGTTCTGTTCACTTATAGAGGGCAAAAACTAGAAAGGAACAATAATCATCAAAAGGAACCCAACTCAACCACAAACAAATCCCAAGGAACCACAAAAGTAAGTAACATAATAGTGACATAAGATCTCCCGTGTGTAGTAGGACTCACCTTAACAGAACAGTCAGTAAGATATCTCCTCAACTGCAAAATTTCTTGTTCGTGTTCCTGGACCTTGTGAATGAGGTCCTGAATAGGTACATAGTCAAGCAAATAAATTTTCATTTACACCAAGAAAACCAAGACGTAGTAAGTGTGATGGAGACCTGCTTCCATGCATTGCCCGGATGATTTATTTCACCAACTGGCATAAATCCATGAGTAGACGAATTGAAATGTGTGACATGCTCTCCTTCCAACTGCGTTCTATCAGGAATCGGATCTTGAGAAATACACTTTGTGTTCATGGAAATTTGGCTAAACCATAAGATTTACAAGTAAATTTGGCACATGCCAGAGTGGTAGTTTTTCAGTACCTCATAGGAGATGATGATACTTTAGATGACAAATATGATTGAGAGGGACCAGCACCACCTATAGCTCCTCTGTCAATGCCATTAATCATATTTCCCTCAGAATGGCTTTCAAAATGATTACTCACTGTAGCTTCTTCGCCATTAGCATGCACATGGGGGTGAACAACCAGCATGCCTGACGAATCAATAGCTGAAGCTTTGATCACATTCTGCTTCCAGTCAACTGGATGATGAACCAGGTCGGACACAGTAGTAGTATTTGTGTGATCTCCGAGACTAGATGTTTGGGGCAAGGATTCTTGTGATTTCTAGGCAACATGGAGAAAAAAAAGCAAGACTACCATGTAAATCACAAATTTACCAAATATGATCTAAGAGGTACTAAATGCATACCATGGAAGTATCACCAAAACTAAAGGAAGATCCTCAAGGATTTATGAAATACTTGTCCTTTAACCAGAAAAATGCATACGCAAAATACTCACATATTTAGCAAGTTCCAGAGTACTTCTCTGAAGTTCAGCCTTTATACGGCTATTTTCCTCCACCTGCTTAGAGAAAGAACACTGGCTTAGATGCCCAAAACACTCAGATGACAAAGGAAAACCATCATGTGCTAGTTGGAAACGATTCACCAATAAATAATCAATCAGACTGGGATTGAACCATCATAGTGCAGTGGAAAATGGTAAGAGATGAGAAACGGATCCTAGAATCCAGATACTTATTTATCCCCTAGGCATCAGCCAGAGTTAACTATCCTTGCATTTCGCAGCTATTTCTCTCCTTAACGCTAATAAATCAGATATTATGTCAATACCGAAATTTACACAGAACTCCGGGAAATGGACTGATTGAAGAACTACTTCCCCCTACAAAATTGAAACAATTTCAAGATAAAGACACAGATAAAGAGAGAAAAAGAGAGAGCAGACCTGCTGCTTGATGGTGGCTTCAGCTGCTTCAACAGCTTTGATGACCTGCAAGAAACTGTCGTTCGTAAAGTCGTTTCCGGGAGAGCGAGAAGCATCGTCGACTCCCACTCCGGAAAATCTCCCGGCCAGTGTCTCCTCATGGCCGTTCTCCATCCTGAGCCCCTCACTCGAAGTCGAATCCACAAAAACTGGACGAAAGGACTATAATTTCTGCTCTCCTGCTCTTCTTAATTCTCATAATCTCATGTGGGCCAATCTCACACGGATGAAACAGGAACAACCCAAGCCCCCAAATTTTCCCAGTATCCGGGAAATTTCTAAGAAAAAAAGGAAATTGAGCGTGTAGATTGATTTAGAAGAAAATGGTATGATTGCGAGAAAACGATAAGGACGAATTTCGCAATCACACAATAACGAGAAGCCTTTTGACCAGAAAAAAAAAAAAGAGAGGATAGAAACAAGAAGAAACTTTCCTCCCTGTCGTCGTCGTCTTCTTCTTCTTCTTCAAGCAAATCTCTTTCTCTCTCTCTCTGTCTCTATCAGTTTTTAATTCTACAACTGGTTAGTGTGCTGACCCTCTGGGGTTTAAATATGTTTCTTTTTTTTTCATTTAAATCAATATTTCACACTAATTGGTATTGTCAAGATTTTCGAATAATTTTGAGGAAATTGAGCGTGTAGATTTAGAGGAAAATGGTATGATTGCGAGCAAATGATAAGGACGAATAACGCAATCACGCGATAACGATAAGTATTAGAGACTTTTGGAGATGTTGGATGATTACTTGAACAAATTGTTACATTTCTGGCCGAATAATCTCCATTCTCCATGTCCACAAGGTAAGAGCATCTTCTGGTTTTTTTAGTTTCTTAAAGTTTGCATTTTTGCTTATACCCATTAATGTCTGAAACTTGCACTTCTCAAGATCACAACAGGACTGACACTGACTCATCATCTCCGAATCTCTCAGTTTCTGCTGCGTATTATCTCATAAATTCACGTTGAAGCTAATTTCCAATCTCGTTATTGACTTTTATTCACTAGCAATGCAAAATTTGTAATATCTTTTCACGATAGAGAACGGATCTACAAACGATTAGATCCATATATAAATTGTTATTAGTTATTATTTATCGGCAAAAGAATTAAAAATTTCAAACTGAACAATTTCTAGGCTTTGATATGAGATAGAAGTTTGGTGAGCAACACTCCAGATTTATTGGTGTTTCCTGTCATCCAAACTTTGAAATCTGGAACCTCAACAAAGTACTCTTCGTCGCTCCACTGCTTGAGATCTGCCAGAGAGAATGGTCCATTTGTTTTTCCTTTTGGGAATTCATAGCACCACATCACCTTCTTCGGATCATAGTTCTCGTAAGCTCCATTGTCATCATCCTCATCATCATCATCAACATCATCATCATCGCTCAATTCAATAATCTCTAGTGGAATTGATTGACCTTGAGGTTCCTCATAGAGATCAATCACTGGAATACTTAACTGATGCTGAGTGATTTTAGTCTTCATATCTTTTTCAGTGATGTTGTCATTGTTTTGTGTGGTGATGATGCCATTTGCTTGTTGCTCCTCCACATCTTCATGGAGATCTTTGTCACCTGCAATACACACAAACCAAATTACATCAATTCCAGAATATTTATGAAGAAACAAACAAATCAGGAGGAAATGGTTTCATTGATCCAGCCTATTTCAGTCCTATCGATGAACTGAAGTTACAAAGGATGGACGCACCTGCAGAAGCAGTCCGTGATGGTTGGTCTTCTCCATCATGGATCTTGGAAATTTCTAGAGTTTTCTGGACGCTAGAAACTGGTGAATCACTTAGTTGTTGTTCTTCGTCACTTTGATGAGCCTTAATGGATGCCTCAGGGTTTAGTTCCATGAAGTCATTTTCTATTTTCTCATCATCATCTACACATTCAGGTTCATCTTCTTCTGCAACAACTTCTGGAACTTCACGCAATAGCCTCGATTGTTCTTCCGGATTCTTAAGAAGCTCCCTTTTTTCCAGATACTGGGATAGTGTAATAGCTAAGAAGTCAAGAAAAAAAACAATCGAAAGACACCATAAAAATAAATAAACAACACTAATGTTATAAAATATTAATAATGCTTTAGAGAAGGATATTCTCTTCGCCATCCCTTTTCATTGGCCTGATGAATACGACTTTGTAACAATACAAGTTCTCTTGCAAGCCACTAAAAGACACCCACCAAAAGTTGAGAGTTTTAGTTATGGAAATACCAACAGAAATCACTTTTAACTGGATAAAAGTTTGACATAACACCCAGGATTTGATTGAACATCTTAAGAGTACTATGCTGCATAAGTTATCATGATAGTCACTTTCAAATGTGAGATAAATAGGAGATGCGGTAATGAATGGGGTAAATATTTGATATCATGTCAAATAGAGAACAAATAAGCAACATACATGTTTTGTCACATCTTCATGCAAACTTCGAACCTTTTCTTCCATATCCACCTGGCATGGTTATAGCGGATTTTGATTAGAAAACTTAAATAAATCAGAAGCACCAGAATAGACACCATTGTTAGGACGTTGCAGGAGTAAATGTTGAGTAATACAAAAAACGACAAATCTGCAACTTGAGATGCCATTAGCTACTTAATAAAAAATAAACTTACAACTGTAAGTCTTTTAACAAAGCCATTCTTTATTCTCTGATGCAGTTCTTCACATTCCTCCTGCCAAAGTTAACATAATGCTATGATAAATAATAAACAAGAAGCACTATCTGTCAAGTAAAACCTATATATTCTGGAATGAAGATGTATCTAGCCGTTCGTCAAAACAAGATAATGGCATAAGATAGTCCATCTGTTAGTTCTCAAGACACAGGGCTACCTGAGGACTTATGGTCTGAAATCACAAACAAACAGAAATACGCTCAAGGGAGAAAGAAAGGTCTTGCAAACTATTCAGTATCATATAGAAAAGATATCAGGAAACGAGAGTAAGCTTCAAAGAACCATTCTGGCAAAACAGTTTCTTGATTGTCATCGATCAGAAGCACAAATGTAACAGGCATAGTTGTGAGAATATTACCTGAGAGAAATCATCATCTGATAAGACAGAGGAAGAAACATCTTTAAGATAATACGAATAATTTGTAACCTGAAGAAAACAACCATCAATCGGATTTCCCTCCTTCACACCTAGATAACCAGAAGACAAAACACAAAAGAGATCTTAACCTCCTACAACAGACTAGATATATCTGATGAAGCAGACTATCTAAGAGATGTGATTTGTGATTACATAGTTAAAAGAAGTCATAAATGAATCAGACTCAATCTCAAATAATATAAAAAGTTACTAAAATTAGTCAACGTTTGACTTGTCCAACTAGGATTTGCACAGGTGCATAAAACAAGAGCAGGAATTAGCAGAAACTTACCTGTCACTTGAACAAGCTGACAGGGATTCTTGATCCTCACAAAAGTCCCCACCACTTTACACTCGAAGGTTTCAGGAGTCTTTTCTAGTTCCTGGACTAAACTCTTTCTCAAATACAGAAGCTTGATATTATCACTCACTATTGCAGCAAAAGTCCCTTTAGGCTTTTGTATAACCTGTTTCGTCTGGTTACCTATCTTATCTGATAGAGACAATCTCTGTTGTTCATCATCCTCTGAGCTGTAGAGAAAATTAAAGTCCGAGTCGTCCTGATTCTCTACATAATGCTTCTCTACCAAATCAGGGAGTCTGATTATGTTTATCGTATGACTCCCGAAAAGCAAACGCAACCTCTCATCGCAAGCTACTGTCTTTCTCTTCCTCTTCTGCTTCTTGTTCGAAGTATTTTCACGGTTTTTCTCCCGGATATAGTTCATTATAATCCCTGTAACATCATTCTCAGAAATCCTGTTGGTGGTATCTCTACCAAGTGATTCGAGAAACTCAATGAGATTTTTCGAACCCCATCCAACAAATTCCAAACTTTTGCGTTTTCTCGACCTCTTTTTACTCGAATCTTTCACCTTCCCATTGTAATCCTTCATTTAAGTTATACCCTGTGAAGTTGAACGAAACAAGAAGAAAAGGTCAGAACTTTTTGATAATGAAAAAGGCCAGAACTTTTCAATCCCCATTTCCAGAAATCAACCTAGAAGCGTCCATATTACGAAGAAATTTCCATTAAACAAGACCACTAGTTTCGAAAATTAAGAGAGGAAAAATAAAACACTTTAGAGTGATGGAATGCAACCCTGGTGGGCATATGAAACGGCACGAACTTACGAGGAAAATCGCCGAATGTAACAGTGAGAATCTGCGATCGGTGACGAGCCTCGAAAAGGGTTTGACGGAAAGCTCAATCTCCGGCAGAATATATGATCCGGAGGAGTCGCTGAAGAGAGAGAGAGAACACACTCTCCAGAGTCCAGAGCGACTGCGAATCACGCAAGACACTGACTAGCAAAGACGAAACGGTTCTTTGATCATTTTAATTTTTTCTTTTTTTAATCCGAATTATTATTATTTAATCCGATTTGTTGTAGCGTTCTTGGGCTTGGGCCTTATTCTTCTTGAAACGAAGAGGAAGATACAAGATTACAAGAGCTCATAAGGAAAGTCGAGACTTTGACTTTCAATTTCATTACTCTGTTCTTTTCCATCCATTTCTGTTACCGTCAAAGGAGGACTGTTTCCAAAGCAGAGAGATGTTTCAGGTACATACATTGAGTGAAACACAAACATCCTTAATCATTGTTGCAAGAGTGAAATACAAAGGTGTTCTTTGTCTATTACGGAGTTGACTGAGCAGATAGCTGCTTCAACTTCTAAGTTAGCTTTTAGTGGCTTAGCTCATAAGCTATTATATGTTTCTTGTCTCATTGAAAAGTTGTCAGAACAGAAACATCCTTCCTTGTATGTTCATACGTCTTAAATGAAACATTGTGTATTGGATTTGAATTAGAGGATGTTCCATTCCCGTTTCATTTCATACGCCTAAATATAGCTCATATATAAATTGTTATACATCTTAAGTGAAACATTGTGGATTGAATTTATATCAAAAGTCATATTTCTTCTCACTACATTTCATACGCCTAAATGTACCTCTTATACAATAACTAACAATCTCTCAGATAAACAAAACACAACAGAAAACAAAATAAAAAAGAATCACACTTTCAAACCACAACCTGCACTTTGAGCTTTGATCTCGAGGAGGGTTCTCGTAGCAATGGCCTCACATCCATTGAATCCAACTCTTCTGCAGACCAGTCACAGAAGAATCCTCTGTGAACTTCCTTGAGGAATCTCAGAACACTCGCCAATGGTCCTTTATCCTCACTCTCGTCTCTCTTCTTACCCTCCAGATCAGATGAGAAAGATCTTTTTGACTCCAGATCATCGTCGTTGCTTCTGAAATAGCAGTACTTGGCGATCTGCAGCAAGTTTCTCCTGTGATCAGGCCACACACTACGCTTATCATCCACAATTACAATTCCACGGTCATCAGCCAACACAAGATCAAGTGTCTTCGTACCAGGACTCTCTCTTCTGGTTATAACCCGATCCCCGAAGTAAGTTTTATGCGGATCAATCAACTCCAACACGAGCTGAGCGTATTCATGGCCACCCTTTGTGTAAACATACATAGAGAAGATGTCATTTGCTTCTTTCAGAAACTGGTGAACAAAAGGTCTTAGCTTTATCAAGGTTACACTAGGAAACTCACTGTTGAATCTCCATAGATCTTTCCTTGAAACCGCTTCCTCTGTTAGATACTTTTCAGACTCAGAAAGCTGTGAAGCTCTAACGGTGTGGACAAGCGTGTGGTCCAAATCAAGGACTAGGTGAAGCTTCTTGTCGTCAAGCCAAGAGATTTGCGAGATAACGCGTTTGGTAAACGCTAAAGCTTCATGGCTCATTTGTATCCCTTGGTCGAGATAATCGAAGGAACGGCCTTGGCTTTTGTCCACAGTGGAACTGCAGGAGATACAGATTCCGTAGCGAACGAACCAGTGATCGCATCTAAGAGACGACGGAGACTCTTCGATCTTACGCCTTTTGGGTTCTAGTTCCAGAGAATGATTTTCAACCAGAGACATGGTTTCTCTGATCCCTCTAGCAAGAAATAAACCCTACGTTCGATAATACAGAAAAGGGAGAAAAAAGACCCAAAAATCTCCGAGAAGTAATCAAAGATTTGGCAGTGAAATCGGCAAACCCAAAGCGAGAATCACCTGGAATCGAGTAAAAACCCTAGAGAGGAGAAATAGGAAATTTGTTGAAGACCAACACAGGCTTTGCCATTTGTTTATATATTGAGAGAGAGAGAGAATAGCGAAAAATGAAAATACCAATTTGTTTCCTTTTTTTCGAAAGATGCACGCGCCAAATTCTCATCTGCGAATTGACCATTATACCCTCCTTAGTTAAATACTAAAATGTAATGGGCCTTATGTATGGTCGTTCCACATCACATTCATACACAATTAACCATTTTTCTGATTATACTTTTTAATTTTATTACGGAAATATCGACATATCCGCAATTCTTCCACTTCTTTTTCAATTTTGGTGAAATCTGATAAATCTGATAAAACGTAAGAATCAAATGAGAAATTTGGAAAAGATTATTACACAATTACCAAAGTTCCAAAACTGGAAAGTAGCAGGCAGTTAATATTTATGTTTTCCATGAAATTGACTGCGAGTAGAGAAACACAAAATTAATGACGAGTTTCAATTGTCTGAGTATACAAAACATTGGCAGAATCATGGTTCAAGTCAATAAGAACCAACTCAAAAGTGGATTTCTACCTTATTGCGAACCAAGCTGTGGATCTTGATGGTATCACATTAATTGTTCAGAATCGTAATTACATGTCATGCAATCGATGAACTTGAAGTAGCACAGACCCCCAAAAAACCTGAAACTGGCAGGCTTTTTAATTGCTTAGCACAAATTGAGACAGGTTACAACCTTTTCCACGTATGCTTCAGTGTTAAAATGTGATAGAGTTTAGAAACCTGTAACACTTTTTTATACATTTTCTACAGCAATTACAAAGAAGCAATCACTGATTCAGAGATGATCTCATGTCGATCGTCTCCATAGCTAAGCTCATAACGCTAAGCAACACAAATCACAAAATGCATAAAACTCTAAGTCACGACTCTCTCTCCTTTTATCTTCTCCAAACTCTGAAACTGCCAACCCTCCGAAGGAGAAGGAGTCTTTCCTTTCTTTGCCAACTCATCCATTAGTCAACTAAGAAGTTGACTTATCTCTTGAACGTATCAAAATGATGCAGTATTTTATACTTTTATTATAACCTCGTCCTTTTTTTTCGTGTATGTAATCTAGTTATTACAATGTCGAAGTATCTTAAAAAATACATAAGAAGAGAATAGAGATCGAACTTTTTTAGTTCTATGAATATTAATGTTAGTATGTTACTCTAAAGCTTTTAAGCTCAGAAACAAATACATAACAGGCAGGACCTCTTCTAGCTTGGTATGAAACGAATTCTTCTACATTCTAATTAGCAGAGCATAAAGAAAAAGAAAAAATACTAACATTAATATTTATCTAGGGATTGTTTCCTTCTCTTCAGAAATGAAGTTGATCGTGATATTATGTTTTTCTAAAGATTGGTGGTACAAATCAAATCCATATTATACTACAGTTTATACTAATTTTAAAACATATATATGTTAAATTCAAAACAACACGTTCTAAAATGTTTTTTTTTTCTTTTTCTTAAACGCATTCTTTATTGATCAATCGAAGATGTTGGTTACATGCGCAACTAACCAGTATGGTACATAATTGCTTACAAACGAGGATATAAATTTAGATCGAACGGGTATAAATTAGAAAATCAGCTTTAACATCATTGTTTCAGCTGGACTAAAAATGTTTGATTGTTAAAATATGCGTCTCTCAATTTTCCTGAGTTAAGCTATTCTCTTTATAACTTTTTAAAAGAGGGGTGTTTTTTTTTTCTTGTTAAAGGATTTGCACAAGACGTGTTACAATCTACTATGACATTGCAATGAATATTCCACCCAGAAATTGTTTGATTATCTATTCTATATAATTCCAGACTTTATTTAAGTAATACAAAAATGATAATAATAATAAAGCAATAATGCCTTTTGATGTCCCAGCTTTATGAGAAGATGCTCTTTTAACAATTCTTATTCACGAAGCATCACTTGTCTGTTGGTCGAATTCTAAATTGAATGAACCGAACCAACATATAATTTTCCACTTTCATTATTTTTTATGACTTCTTTTATGGCAATGGTCCTTTCAACAAGGGACCATCTTCCGTCTACCAACTTCTTCCACTAATCCTTCTCTAATCATCCTTTTAATTATAAGGTTATTACTAAGCTAAACCATCAACTAACATAGCATCATCGTTTCTCTAAAGGCTAATTATTTAATCAAGCAAGGAAAATATTGACAGCTAAGCTAAACCATGTAAGGGTTTTGTTTATTTGTTTGTTTGTTATATTCAGCATATTCGGGGGGCATCTAATTGTAAGAAAACATGGTAAACTGCAAACCGTAGTAGTTCATCACCAATAACTTATAATTATAATATCATTTCTAAATTTGGTATAACAGTGGTTGACTTTCTCATTATTTTGAAAAAAAAAATATTTGAAAATAATAGTTGTTTGTGTCTCGTGTTTTTTTTGTTTGATAAAGAATATAAGTATATCAAAAATGATTTATCAAATATCAAGATAATGTGAAAGTCGGTGATTTAGGTGTTGATTTTTTTTAAGATTTAATTAGTTAAAATATGCATATATAGGGAGATTGTATGTTTAATGTCAAATAAGAAAAAAAAAAAAGAATGGTTATGTTTATGTTCTAAAATGTTATTTCATAATTTTGGATGATAATTTGGATACTTGTTTCCCATGTATGTATTGTACTAGATGAATTCATTATAATTTTTTTTCATATATGAAATTTCAACAGAGTAAGATTTTGAGTAAGATTTTAAAATTATATTAACTTTAGATAGTGTATAATTTTAATAAATCATTTAATTTTTTAGCTAAATAACATTGTACTTCAAAGTTTTATAAAAGGTCCCTTTTACAAGTATTAAATCAAATTAATATATAGTTTTAATCAGTAATTCAAATTTAACGCCTAAACATCAAGAGACATTATATTTGGATTAAAATTATGCTAAATTAATAACGGGAATATAAAATTTTAACTTGTAGATAAAGCAATTACGAGGATAAAATATCTTATTATATAAAGCTGAATGCGCACGACATGAGCGTGACATGTATGCAAATTTTTAAATAACCAGATCGCGACACGTGTCACTGCTAATTTATATTGTGACATGTGTCAATACAATAAAATAGTAAAACCAAAAATATAAAATAAAAAGAAAAGTATAGTATTAACATAATTGGTAAAAGAAATAAGTAAAATAGTATAATATCAACATATTTGGTAAAATAAATAAGTAAAGTATAAACAAATAAAAAATGAAATAATAGCAAAGTATCGGAAAAAATTAAAAAAGAGGAAAATTTCTATGTAATATGTTATTTATCTAAAAAATAAAATCACCAAATTTGTAAAAAAAGAAAAGAAAAAAGGTAATGTGATGAAAAAAATGAAAATTTGTTCAGAAATATGCTATAAGGAAAATTTGTTCAGGAATATAGTATATATATCGTTATAAATAAGATCTTTAGTTTAAAGTTTAATTGTGTACTTTTATTTTTTTATTCTCTTCCTTACTGATATCAAATTAAAAAAAAAAAGAGTTTGAAAGTTCGAAAAATCGATCAAAATTATTTAATTCTAAATCGATTAGACCAAAATCGTGTTTATCGTTGTATTATAGTATATGTTATTTAAAAATAGATCAAATTCGACCGATTACCAGCGGCATGTATTTAATTATTTTTTAATTATATATATAATTATTATTATAAACTCGCATCCTAATCTATTATATAAACATATTGTAATGGGTACTTACTTATTTTTTAATTATATATAAAAATAATTATTATTAAAAATCCGTATAGTTCTAATCTAGTAGAACATAAAGTAAAGCTAATTAAAAAAAAAAAAAAATTAGCGACGAAAGAAAGAAAGAAATAAAATTACATTAAAATGTTGGAAATACAAGTCCAAAAAAAGGTTCTGTAGTGGAAATAAATCCGAAAGGAGGGGCCATAGGTTTCTGCTGTCGAGTCGAATCGAATAGAGTCGAGTCATCTCCGCCATTATCGTCTCCTTCTCTCTCTCTCCGCCACCTCTCTTCATTTCTGACGGTTCTCAGATCCTCCGATCCGGCGGCGTTACTTTGCTACACTTCTCTCTTCTTCTTTTTTTGTTTTCTGCTCGCCGAGAGGCTAAGGTAAGACGAAATAGCTAAGCAGCTCTCAATCTTGTCTTTTGGTTAAGCGACGATTTGTTTCAGATTCGTTTATCGTTATTAGCATAATTTTAATTTCCTGCGATTACTCATGATCTTTCGAGTAGTGTTGGTATTTTGATTGAATTTCGATCAAATGCTGTATATAAATCGATCCGTGGCACGAATTTCTTACAGGGAAAATTCCGGAAAACGCGTAAACGGATCTGATTCGTAGCTACGGGTTTTTCGCGGCTGAATTAGGAATGGGTTCGCTGCCTTAATTCTCTCCGAAATCTGTTTGTTGACCAGCTCGACAGAGAAATAGTTTCAAGAAGGTTATTTGGTTTCTCTGTTTGGATTGTTTGTGCTCATCAGGAGTTTAGGGTTTTTGTTTGTGTATGCCTCCCGATCGGCGGGACTCGGGAGCAGAGAGATTAGCTTACGGATATGCAGAAGAGTGGCGTAAACCGGAATCCTTCTTTAAGAGTAGCGATCCCTCAGGCACAACAGTCGCTTAGGCGCTTAGGTTTTTGCTCTCAAATAGCCACCGGCGGATCTCAGCAGTCATCCCCTGTAGTATTCCCTGAAAAGCGAAGCAAGAAGGTGAAGACATCTTCGAGACGTGCTGAGATTACTAATGATCCACAGGTGAAACCGAAAGCTGATGAGCATCGGATTGATATCGCTGGAGGGGATGAGAAATCAGATTTGTTAGGTAGTCTTGTTTACTCCGGGAAGCTTGTATTGGATAAGAGAAAATCTGCCAGTGGGAAAGATGCAACAGAGATACAGCAACCATCTGCCACGGACGTCTATAATAAAAAATCAGTTGATGCAAAGCTTACAAGCAGGGCTTTGGTTTGGGGTTCTGACGTGCTACAGCTTGATGATGTTGTCTCGGTAAACCTTTTCTCCCTATGGAGTAATGAACCTTGTGTATTGTCGGAACTGAGTCAACTAACTTATCTATGTTTTGTTATTTTTGACAGTTGACATACAATATCGGTCTCAGGCATTTCACCGTGCATGCTTATCCAATTGGGAAGGGTTCTTGTGGCCTTTCTTGCTTCACGAAACCAAAGAGAAGCCGCAAGGATTTTCGTTTCGTCGCACCTACAGTAGAAGAAGCAGTTCAATGGGTGGCCAGTTTTGGAGATCAACAATGTTTTATCAACTGCTTGCCACATCCTTTAGTCTCAAAGAAACAGGCTTCGTCTGAGTTATTTTCAGTCCCCATCGATACTCCTCCTGAGTTGGTCTTCAGGTGTAAGAGTGCACCCAAAATGCTAGTCATATTGAACCCTAGGTCAGGGCATGGACGATCTACCAAAGTTTTCCACGATGTAGTGGAACCAATTTTCAAGGTACATTTTCCATCTTTTTATTTGGATGTCATAGTCTACATCATCACATTGTTTTCCACTTTTCGGAACTCATAGAACTTAGGTTTTGAATGAAGTTGTCTACATCTTCATTACTGTAAACATTTCCATTTCTCCAATCTCGTTATGCAAATTTATAAAATTATTATGCTTTTTGTATCTTATGTGTGATTTTGTAAACTCTCACAGCTGGCCGGGATTAAGTTGGAGGTTGTCAAAACAACTAAAGCGGGTCACGCGAGAGAGTTGGCTTCCACTGTTGACATTAGCTTATGCTCAGACGGTACCAATGCTTGGTCTATTACTGAATGCTATGTTTTACACATATCAGCTTCGAATATGCGTATTTTCATCGTACATATCTACTATTATTTATGAGATCTTAATAATTCTTCCAGGTATAATATGTGTTGGAGGTGACGGAATCATCAACGAGGTGTGATAGTTAGTCTTCCCAAACTGTGCTCATTTGTTTTCTATTTTCTTTAGGAGTTAAGTTTGAGAAGTGCTGCTCCTGTTATACCATACTTCTTTTTCTTATCTGCTCTGTTACATGTCCCAGTGCCTTAAGAACCAATTTTTGTATTGAAACGGAACTTTATTGGCTTATTTCAGCGTGCTCACGCCACTTTGCAAGCATGCTGAATCAATTTAAGAGTTTAGTAACTCTTATCCTCCGGAGCGAGGACTTTGGGATGCATCTTATAGGGAAATACTTGCTCGAGTTGAAACACATGACTTTCACTCTTGATTTTTTCGTTTGATGTAGAACTCTTTAGGTAGATTAAGATGCATGGAAAATACAGTCTTTGATGTTAACTTCTCCTTCTATTTACTTGGAATGAACTCTAATCTCATGCCCTGCCCCTTTACAATATTGCAGGTTCTTAATGGTCTACTTACTCGAAGCAATCAGAAAGAAGGAGTTTCTATCCCAATTGGAATAGTGCCTGCTGGCTCTGATAACTCGTTAGTTTGGACTGTTCTTGGTGTTAGAGATCCTATTTCTGCAGCACTCTCTATTGTGAAGGTACTCCGGGCTAATATCCTATTAGTCCCTGTTTTGGTTTATCCGGCCACCAATATTATTTAGCTGCTTAATTTATGTTTTCTCAGCTCAAAGGAATTTCGTTTTTTTGGGTTAGGGTGGCCTAACAGCAACTGATGTCTTTGCTGTTGAATGGATTCATACGGGTGTTATACACTTCGGAATGACTGTCTCCTACTATGGTTTTGTTAGCGATGGTAAGTGAGCATACCAGCGTGCATTGTCTTTGCTGTTGAATGGATTCATACGGGTGTTATACACTACGTATCAGTACTTTCATGCATATGATATTCGTCGCATTCACTTGCTATATCTAAATTCATGGTTTTTAAACTGTGCTGTCATTATCTATTTGCAGTATTGGAGCTCTCTGAGAAATACCAAAAACGCTTTGGTCCTATGCGTTACTTAGTTGCTGGATTCCTCAAGTTCATGTGTTTGCCAAAGTATAGCTATGAAGTGGAATATCTTCCGGCGCAAAAAGAGGATGCAGAAGGAAAAACTAGACTTGAAAAGGAAGTTGTGGATGTGCAAGATCTTTACACGGATGTAATGAGGAGATCAAGCAAAGAAGGAATGCCTAGAGCCTCTAGTTTATCAAGTATTGATTCTATAATGACCCCAAGCGTAGGCGAACTAGACACATGTAGCAGCACACATGCCAGCACCGAGCCATCTGAATATGTTCGTGGAATAGATCCTAAAATGAAACGCATGTCCTCTGGCAGAAGAGACGTTACAGCTGAGGCAGAGGTTATTCATCCTCAAGGACAGTCAACAACCCCTAATTGGCCAAGGACAAGGTCAAAGTCAAGAACAGATAAAGGATGGATGGGGTTAACATCCGTGCAGGATCCTCCAACTCGATGTTCATGGGGGAATACCGGTGCTCATGACAGAGAAGACATTTCATCTACTGTATCCGACCCGGGTCCAATCTGGGATGCGGGACCCAAATGGGACACTGAACCGTCTGCTTGGGATGTAGAAAACTCGATCGAGCTGCCAGGTCCTCCTGAGGATATAGAGACAGGACTGAGGAAGCAAACCATCACACCAAGATTTGAAGATAAATGGATTGCTAGAAAGGGACATTTCCTTGGGATCATGGTCTGTAACCATGCTTGTCGGACCGTGCAGAGTTCTCAAGTTGTGGCTCCCAATTCAGAACATGACGATGGTACAATGGACATGCTATTGGTTCATGGGTGTGGAAGACTTAGGTTACTGAGGTTTTTTATCCTTCTGCAAAGCGGTCGACACCTTTCGCTTCCATATGTCGAGTGTGTAAAGGTATATTTTTTTATTTGCTCTCAAGGCTCTCCGGTCAAACTTAAATCTATATTTATAAAGTGTAGACTATGAGTGTAGTAGATGACAAATGCATGACAATTGCAGGTGAAAGCGGTGAAGATAAAGGCGGGAAAACAGACGCATGACAGTTGTGGGATAGATGGAGAGCTGTTTGCTTTAAATGGAGAAGTGATATCGACTATGCTACCGGAACAATGCAGACTGATCGGTAACGCTCCTGAACGACATTTATAGTTATTAAATCTCATACAAATTATGAGGATGGATGGAGAGAAGAGAGAGAGAGTGAGTTTGGGTGTTTATATATCTGGAATTCTTTTTTTTTTGTATTGGTTCTGGTCGACGTCAAATAGCTATGCGATAACAGAAATAACATGAGAGTATGAAACTGTGATCTCACCATCCTTCCTTTTGTGCCATAAGTTCCCTAAAACCCTAAACCCTTTTGTATATTCTTTTGGCCTTTTCTTTTTCGTGTGCGTTTTGAATTATATATGTACTATATGTGTTTCCCGACAATGATCTGTGTGCTCCTTTTTTCGCTTAGGGTTTGTCAATTCACGCAGGTTTATTTTGTCGTTTTGTACGCGTCGTCCACAACAGATGATCTTAAGCTGTGAGCTGTGAATCTGCAACTCTTTAAGTTGTCTTGTCTTGCACCATATTGAAGTTGTTTTGGTGGTGAATGTGAATCATGCGAGGCATTATTGTTGTTGCTCGGTGATGTGCCAATAAGAACAAGTCTTAATTTAGAATCAAGTATTCACACACTAACAATAACAGTAGATAATGTTCTAAGGATATAAAAGTAATCGAAATAAATAATATCTAAACTATATTCGAAGATATTTAACTGATAGAGATTCTGTTTGTCTGACTCGGAAGTCGGAACTCTAAAGCATCAGTTGCATTAACTTGAAGCCGCACGTTCCTCATCCCGTGAAAGCCTCTCATTGCCTTAACAAAGGACACTTGTCTTCTCTTGCTGTTGCTGTTGCTGGTGTTCTTCTTCTCCTTTCTTTTTCACTTGTTCGTATTCACTCTTATCCTTTTAATCTCCCAAACCTTAGTCTATCTCCTCCTTTCACGTTTATCCATTTCATTCACTCGTTTTTTTTGTCATTGCCACGTCTATTTCAAATCACATTCAACTAGCATCCACATATTTTAAGTAAATGCATATTTTGACGTTAAACAAAACAGTAAATGCATATTTTAGCATCATTCTTCTAAGTTTTAGTTATATGATCCAATGATTAGTAACTGCTAATTAAGATAAAACCCAAAAAACAATTGATACTAAATAGTACAATTTTGGCAGGACTGTTGTGTATATGCAATTTTAGAGGACACTTGTTTAGTTTCCTCTTCCCCAATCTTGAAACACATCTTCTACTCTAGGATTGAGATGAGTAGCCCCATCGCTTTGTCACCGGCGATCGCTGCCGCCGTTCGTCCTCCGGCCTCTCACGACTGTCTCTCCGCTTCCGCCACTGCTGCTACCGGCTCCATGGCTCTCAAATCTTGTATCGTCGCACCTCTCTCACTTTTCGCCTCTCAATCTCGAATCAAACGCGCGAGCTCAACAAGAACTTCGAGGATGACGATTCGATGCGATGTAGCTGTAAAATCCGCGGACTCGGTGAACGCAGATGCTGATCCTTCGTCGTCACCGTCATCGGAGGCGGAGATCGAAGCGGAAGCGATGGCGAAGGTAGGATCTAGGGTTAGGGTAACTGCGCCTTTGAAGGTTTATCATGTAAACCGCGTGCCGGAGGTTGATTTGGAAGGGATGGAAGGTAAACTCAAGGATTACGTCGCCGTCTGGAAAGGGAAACGAATTTCAGCTAATCTTCCGTTCAAGGTGGAGTTCTTCAAAGAGATTGAAGGTCGTGGTCCTGTCAAATTTTTCGCACATCTCAAGGAAGACGAGTTCGAGTTCATCGATCCATGATGAAAATAACAAGGCAAATTCTTTTTCTCTCTTGTCTTTTGTTGTGTTCACTGAAACCTGGGAATGGAGAATTCGTTGTGAATGATTTGTATGTACTGATGTATGTATACCTTTAGCAATCATATACGTAAGCCCTTCACCCCCATTTGTTGTTGATTCATCCATTGCCTTTAATCTCGTTGTTTTCTTACTGTTAGATAGATGGATACATGTTTACTCTATCTTAGGAGCGAAAAGTTGGATCTTGATATGGGTTCTTGATTCATAAGGGTAATTGAGGCTGAGATTGTTTTAAACGCCAATTTCTTCCATATCAAGATCAAGATCCAACTTGGGATAATACCTGTAGTTTATTAGGTTTGGAGTTGCATTTAAGACTAGCATCATTGAAGTGTATCTTGAAACGAAAAGGTTGGATCTTGATCACGATGGTAAGGGTGATTCGGGATTGGAGATCGGGCTAGCACTTGAAACGAACATCATTGAAAGTATCCTCTGCTTAAAAGGTCTCATCCAGTGGGTGGTATTGTTATTGAGTGGATAGTATAGAATGTGGATTTTATTCGGAGGAGCCTGACGGAAACAGATTATTTTCCGATGCAAATCTTTGGTTTGGAATTCGCATTCTCCTCTCTTTGGTTTTATACAACTTTTCCTCTTTTCAAGTGTTTGTAGAAGAGAGGTTTGTCAATAGGTCAGACTCGTTATTTCTCCTGTGATGCATTTTTCTAGTGAAATAGAGGAGAAACAAACTCATTGTTCTTAAGCAAGTCGGCATCAATCAGACAATCACGTTTGATCTAGGAGATAATCGAGCTGTGATGGTTGGTCTTTGAAACCTCGTGGATTTCAAGCTTTTGTTGGTGTTAGTGATAGAGTAAGCTGAAGTAACAACTTGGGATAACAACTTCTTGGTGTTAGTGATAGAGTAAGCTGAAGACTTGCTATTCTCATAAATTAAAAAGACTTGTAGGAGACAAGATCTATTAGGTAGAGCATCGTCAAATTTAGATGTCGTAAGGTAAACTACTACATCATATATACACTCCAGTTTTCTTAGTACATCATGAGTTTGCCATTGTTCTCGGAGGGAGTCGGGAGAAAAAGAAAAAACTTAGTTATATAAGTTGATTTTGTGAGGAATATTATTATTGCTCGACCCTAACGTACAAACACGTCCATGTATCACGTCTTCCAACGTCGTAACACATTCAACGTTTTATTAAATAAAATTGGAGTGGATGGAGATTCGAGCTACAAATTAAAATATGGATAAAATTATTGGATTAGAAAACTCAGATTTAGTGACAGCACATCTAGGCCAGGCCAGGCCAGACCATGGTGGCAATGATTGATTTAACTTTTTAATTAGCAGAGTGCACTTTGGAAAGCAAGCAGCCAATTATAAGATGGAACAAAGTAATTTAAAGTCAAAACGCTTATACCCGTAATTGTAGGTTTCTGTTTCAAAATTTGGCTGTCGTTTTATTTTGTTAGTGGTTGTTATCTTTACAGATTGTGTGAATTTAAATAAACACGAAAATTTGATTTTTCTCAACATGTATACAGAAAGATGTTTCCTTGATTTTACGTAATCGATTTTTACCACCTAGTGATTTTATTCTATAACAAAAAAAGTATGATTTTTTTTGTTAGGTCGACGTAATGTGATTTCTCTAGTGAAATGTCAATTCTAGTTAAAATAACATTGCAACAGTAAGCCAGGTAGGTGTGAGGAAGAAGGGATTACAATTTAAATTGAACTGAAGGTATTTTGATAAACCCACAAAAATATGTTTTGGTTTTTAGATTTGAGATGTGTGACTACTTGTATATGTGATGATGGGATCTCCCATGGCCCCCATGCAATTAGGTCGTCCGTTATTATCAAGCCAAACCTTCTACCATTATTTTTGTCTATCCAACGTTGGTCTCTCTAATTTCACTGTTTTCATTATATGCGTACACTATCCAGTTTTATATTTTCCTATTGGGTCGCTTATTTACCCTCACACTAATTAATATAGTAAATGGATTACATTGACCGATAAATTATGATGTTTGTATCTTTGCTTTTGACGATTTTTTATTGTTTGGACATGGGATCGACAAAAAACAAATAAATTACTGAAACATTTAGTTACATTTACATAAATTTATAAACTTATGGACAAGGGTCCATCCGTCCATGATAATAAAATATATGTCATCTAAGCATTAATCACATATTAATGATTACATGTCCATTTCCATTAAAGCACCGACAGTAGTTTCATATTTAAAACAAAAAAAAAAATCTTAAGAATTAATTTGCAAACCAGAAATTCAACTGTGTAATGTAACCTCTTTTTATGAATTATAAATACAAACTACTAAGATACACACTTTGGTCGATTAAAATGCCTACCTATTTAATTGATAATTTGTAAAACGTCAAATATCATAAATTTCCAATTTATGTTGGTGTTATGAAGAAAAATATAAAAGAATTGATTGATTTATATTACGAAGTCGAAAGTGCACATAATTTATTGAGAACACGAGTGAAACACTTTCCAGAATGGGTGATCAATTCGAAAATAATTTAATATTATATGATGAAAGATAAAGCATGAAAAAACATTTTTAGATACGGTTGGATGTGAATTATCTCTAAGGTTATCAATTAGACGAACGACTGAAATGAATAGTTGAAACAAACGGTTTATATTGTTAGAATATCTTATATTAAAAATAGAGATAATTTAACAATAATACTTGAAGAAATATATACAATCCATTCATAAACAATAGATTTTGAATTAAAAGCCTATGATATCTATAACCGTCCAAAAAAAACATGAGACTAAATGATAGTCACGTTTGGTGTCACTAGATGCAAAAAGAAGAAAAGCATGGTTTCTAAATATAATCAAATGGTAAATGGAAGTGTTTGTTTCATTTGTAGGAGTAAATGTAAATGTATGTAGCAAGAGTCATGGAAAATGAGGAACCCAAAAATTAAATGAAAAGTTGTTTTGGAATTTGAAATAGAGAGAGGGAGAAAAGAAAGAAAGAAAGAAGACGTAGCCAAAGGTTAAAAACTCTCTGCGCCTCCTTTTTGCCTCTGCTCTCTCTCTCTCTTCTTCCTTGTGCTGTGTTCTCTGTCATTCTCTCTTCTCCCTTTTTTACTTCGCCATCGGAGAAAGAGAAGCCACTTTAAAATACTCATTCAACTACTACTCCCTTCTCCTTTAGATTTTCTTCTTTTCAAAGGGAACAAATACGACGTTTCGATTTAGATATTTTACTCTTCCTTAAAAACATCTCCTTTCAGTTTCTAAATCCTGTTCAACCCATTTCATCTCTCTTCACCAATTTGAAGTCTTCGAGAGAGGAGTAAGCTTGGCGTTTTTGGTTTTTTCCTTTTTTTAATTGGAAGAAGAAGTTAAGCCCTTTTCTGGTACGGCGTCATTTTCTCGTGGCTTCTCTTTTTTTTCCTTCACAGATGATTTCTGGGTTTTTGATCTGTTTCCCGTTCGAGATTTCAGATTGGGTCAGCGGAGATCTTGAGGGTTGCTTTGTACTTTCTTGGATTTTTGTTTGGTTGAAGACTGGAATTTGAATGTCCTACATTGCAAGGGTTTCGTTTCCGCCATGACTACCAAGCGAGCCTACAAGCTGCGTATCCTTTTTACCAATTTTTATTCTTTCCGCTTTTTCATGTTTTCTCGAGATTCTATTTTTAGGGTTTGTTCTGAGAGTCGTTGATTAACAACACAAGTGCCGTGCTTGATCTGCTGCTTTTATGCTGGGGTGCACGAGATCTGTTTCATCTTTTTATCTTTTGATTTTTGCTTTTTCCCCGTGGAGTAATTTAAGACCTCTCGAGACTTGTGTGTATGAATTTAAGACTTATCAAGTCAAGTTGAGTTTTGACTAGAGTCTCATCTGGTTGCATTGCTTAGCCTTGACTTGTGTGATACAAAGAGGAATTTGTGGCACATTCTGCTGCTGTCAATTGTCTCAAGATCGGAAGGAAATCATCTAGGGTTCTAGTAACAGGTGGGGAAGATCACAAGGTCAATCTCTGGGCTATCGGTAAGCCCAACGCCATTCTGGTCAGTTCTCCGTCTACTGCTTCTATTGTGGCCTGCCTTGGTGCATTATGTGTTTGGTTTTGGGAGAAGTTTTATAGACTGGCATTTAAGTTAGTAGAGTTGTCTAGGAGATTCTCTCTTTCTGTGTGTTTATCAGCTTCTCATCTATTGTGGATGTTTGTGGTCAGAGCTTGTATGGGCACTCGAGCGGAGTTGATTCAGTGACATTTGATGCTTCTGAGGTCTTAGTTGCAGCAGGAGCTGCTAGTGGTACTATCAAACTTTGGGATTTAGAGGAGGCAAAGCGTAAGTGTAGTAGTTCCCTTATTTGACTCAGTTTGACTCCTATGACTACTTATGCATTCTTTCACTTGCTTCTATGAGTAGTTGTCAGGACTCTCACTGGTCACAGGTCGAATTGCATCTCAGTGGATTTTCACCCTTTTGGTGAGTTTTTTGCGTCTGGCTCACTAGACACAAATCTTAAGATATGGGATATAAGAAAAAAGGATTCCATCCATACTTACAAGGGTCACACTCGAGGAGTCAATGTACTCAGGTTCACCCCAGATGGTCGCTGGGTTGTATCTGGAGGAGAGGACAACATTGTGAAGGTTGGTAGCTGCTTTCATGTCGGTGGTTATTTTTCATTTCTGTATATGAGGTTTTGCTTGTCTATTGCGGAGGGAAACACAGCTTCATAGTCAACATGATTAGTTAGGATTTCTCTTTGGGAGAATTTGGAGCAATGAAACTGCATTTTTTGGATATAAACTGGCTTTTGAAAGGAATAAGCTATTCTTCTAATTTTCTTTGTATGGATCTCATGAGTGACGTCTTGTAGTAGGCATTGTCCTTTTAAATGTGGAGGAGAACTTGCGAGTATTTAGTTTTACCTCTCTGAACTTGAGCTGAATATGCTATATGAGAATATTTAGGACCTACTATTCATTTGCATTTTGCTAAAATACGCACCGGCTAATTATTTCGGATGCTTAATCTCTCTTGGTTATTGCTTCTTTTCCTCTCTCAGCACGCAGTGTATAGTTATCTTGAAAAGCAATTTACCTTGAACCTTTTTTTATATATTTCTGTGTTTAATGGATCTGATATGCGGGTTTGTCTTAACCAGGTGTGGGATTTAACAGCTGGAAAACTGTTGACCGAGTTTAAGTGTCATGAAGGCCAAATTCAAAGCCTAGATTTTCATCCTCATGAATTTCTGCTGGCAACAGGTTTGTATAACTCTTGAAATTCTAACACCATCGCTCTCTGCTTTTGGGATGATATACATGATACCAATACATATAAAACTTCTAGGCTAAGAGTGAATGATCACACATGCAACATTGTGGTAACCAGCCTAGCCCAACCCGATTATTCAGATACCCCTGTCATGGCGTCATCTTCTTTTACGTAATTTAAACCCTATTGGCCATCTTATCTTTTAAGCTTGTTTATTTGAGATCTGGAAGAACCTATTCATGCAAAGTATTTTTCATTTATTTGGACATATTATAGAGGGTTTGTGGTTTTCAGAATGGTGCTATATGTTGAGAGATGACAATAGAATTCCAACTTTTTCAACTCGTTTCCCTACATGATTTTTTAATATTGACTATTTCTCTCTCTGGCAACGTTCACCTAAATTTTTACATGGAGTATGTAAATTAGTATTATTACAATTATTGAGAGCATTCTGTTTTTGGCTGTGGCAACAGGTTCAGCTGATAGGACTGTAAAATTTTGGGATCTTGAAACATTCGAGCTAATTGGTTCTGGTGGACCTGAGGTATGACTTCTTTTACGCTGAGTCAAATTGGTGGCATTTTATTTTCACTCTACCGTTTAATATTCTCATTTTCGCTAGACTGCTGGGATCCGTTGCCTGAGCTTTAATCCAGATGGAAAGACGGTGCTTTGTGGATTGCAAGAAAGTCTCAAGGTAAAATTCTTTTATACTTTGATGCAGTATGTAGTTTTTAATTTGCTTAAACGTTAATTGAAATCATCTTCTGAGGATTCGTTCTTATGTTTACTCCTTTACTTTCAAAATAGACATGCCTACTCTCCTTACCTTACTCCTATAGTTTAATTCCTCTGCAAATTGTAGATTTTCTCGTGGGAGCCAATTAGATGTCATGATGGAGTGGATGTTGGATGGTCAAGATTGTCAGATATGAATGTTCACGAGGGAAAGCTTCTTGGTTGCTCATACAATCAAAGTTGTGTAGGCGTGTGGGTTGTAGATCTCTCGGTATTCCTCTCTCCCTACATATTCTTTATTTCTTTTGTTTAACTGTAGCTTACGCCCCCACTCATTTTCGGATGCATGGTCAGCGTACTGAGCCATGCTTGGCTGGAGACGCTGCTCAGTCAAATGGTCATCCAGAGAAAAGATCTGGCTCAGGAAGAGATCCAGTAGTTCTCAATGATAATAACTCAAAGACTATTTTGGGGAAGCTGTCCGTTTCTCAGAGCATAGATCCTTTATTGAAGGAAACAAAGTCTCTTGGACGATTATCTGTTTCTCAGAACTCTGATCCTTCGACAAAAGAAACAAAGTCCATTGGAAGGTCATCAACATCCCAAAATTCAGATTCTTTGATTAAGGAATCAAAGCCTCTGGGAAGGTTGTCAGTTTCTCAAAATTCAGACGTTGCTAAAGAGTCAAGGACGTTGTCATGTATGCTTGCTTCTATTATCTTTCTCGTCTCTTCATACTTTTAGCTCAGCGCTGATTAAATGATATGCCGTTTCTTGTTTTGTCTGTTGATTGAAGCCACGGGAAGTGTACCAGGGACTCCTCATAGGGTCAGTTTAACCAGTGTTTCAAAAGCCGCTTCTGGTGTTTCGACCGCCGTATCTAATGCTGCAACGTCAAGGAGGAATTTTACAAAAGCTAACCCAAAGGCGAATCCGGTCAATAAGGCAGCAGATTTTGTTCCGGTGATTGTCCCCAGAGAAGACCCTAGAATAGAGCAGGCGACTGAATCCAGAGCAGAACTTGACATAATTGCAAGAACCATGCCTTATTCGTTGCAGGCGGCTGATTCTCGAAGGTCGCCTAGCAGCAGAAATAACCCAGATCGGCCAAACGCTTCGGTTCTTGAAATGTCCGAGTCTCAGCCAGTTGAACCAAGAAATATACCAGATGGGAATACATTTCCCGGTGGCAAGGGTGGCATGCGGGGTGCAGCTGAGCGAAGCATCAATGATTTTAGATACAAGAGATATGGCAGGAGTAATTCAAGGTCACGGATGGGATCACCTCCAAGAAACCACGATGAAAACTGTATGTTGCTGTGCCTTTGAATCTTTCCTGTATTAGTGCAAATATGAATGTCAGCGGATAGTCTTACACAACCTTGGCCCCTTAAAAGTGGCCTATAGGGTTAACTCACTTGTATAGTTGGCCCCTGTAAATTTTCCGTAGCTTTGTTGAGTTTAATAGATGATGTAATCAGTTCTAAGTTTTAGTCTTTGTTTCAGATGACTTGGTAAGCCACAAATCAAACAGAGATCCAAGTCCCACTGAAAGTCAGAAAGGAGGTAATTTTTGACCCATCTTTCACCTTATCATTGAAAAATGAAAATGAGTTGGTCTTCACTCATGTGTCTTACCATATCAGGAAGATTCCAGTCACTCATCATAAATAGGGAGAGAAGAGGAAGATTTTCCAACTTCGAGGGTCCTGTTTCGAATTTTTCGGCTGGAAATGTGCCTGCTCCTAACATCCGCCCTTCAAATATGGTATAGCCTTAAATCTTCTGTTTTCTGGTTGAGATCTTGATGCAATAACACATTGACTGTAAAGTGCAACAAAAGAGGGAGACAGGAATAATAGTAATGAACAAAGAGGAAACTACTGTTTCTTATTTGTTTAATTTCAAAATCTACTGCCTTCAGAGCATCTTAATAGACATGACTTTCCCTTTCTGTGATTACTAATTTTCAACAACACATCTAGTCATGCTTTTGCTCATATTCCTCTGAGACCCAGAGATAATACATATTGTATTTCCTTACATGTAGTTCAAGCAGAGAGGAAACCATATGCCAGTTGAACAAGGGATTGATTCTCCTTCTGAAGATAACATTGTTGAAGACATAATGGGGAAGCACGATCAATTTGTCAGCTCTATGCAGTCTCGTTTGGCTAAGTTACAGGTAACATGAAAACATTCAAGTTCTGATAATGTTGTTGGCTCAGTCCTAATTAGGCTAATAGCTTTAATACTTAAGAGTTTTTCATATCCATATGCCTATCCACTACCGCTTAGAATTACTATTTCAATACTTGGCATGTCGAAGAAGATCTTTTAGTTTTGTATCATTTTAGCTGGGAGCAGAAAGCTAGGAATGATGTTCTCTTGTTTCTTGACAAAACACCGAACTTGACTGAAAATTTTACATATTATACCTTGCCAGTATTGGTAGATTTTATAGGTGGTTGAGTGCCAAGGGCTTCTGAAAGATTTAGGGATTGGAAAGAACTTTAGTTTATCTTTTACTTAATTGTTTCACCAAATTTGCAGGTAGTTCGTAGATATTGGGAAAGGAATGATGTAAAAAACTCGATAGGTTCGATGGAGAAGATGGCTGATAATGCGGTAAGTATCTTCTATTTCTATCGATACTGGGATATCTGAAAAAGATAGCTCACAACTCTTCTTATTCATTGGTTACAGGTTTTTGCGGATGTACTGGGTATAATAACCGAGAGAAACGAGATTTTGACACTGGATACTTGTACCTCCCTTCTTCCCATTCTAACAGCTCTTCTAGGGAGTGACATGGATCAGTAAGCATTCACTTTTCTTAGAAATAATGGCAGTCTTCCCTGCTAAGTTAATCATTTCTGATGAATGCAATGGGATATTATACACTGAACAGACTTGAATCTTTACGATCATAGATACAATACATTTGTGATTTGTGTTCATAACGTTTCTAATTCTATCTTATATTAAGGCATTTGAGCGTTTCCCTGGATTTGCTGCTTAAGCTGGTTAGAATGTATGGGTCACCAATTTACTCATCACTGTCAGCTCCAGCATCTGTTGGTGTAGATATCGAAGCTGAGCAAAGGTTGGCTTGGTTTTGACCTTATCTGCATACCTAAGCCATCGTGTATCCTAAATTTTGATAGCACTCTTGGAACTCAAAAACACATGTTTAACTGCTATGTAGGATCGAGCGCTACAGTCGTTGCTTTGTGGAACTAGAGAAAGTCAAAGCCTGCCTTCCCTCTCTATCCAGGTAAGCACTGTATCTTAGTGAACAACAAATATTTCATAGTTCTCACTAATATGGCTCACATGTATCTGTGTTGGGCTGTGTGTAGAAGAGGAGGTTTGGTGGCCAAGTCTGTGGTTGAACTCAACCTAGCATTTCAGGAAGTTTCATCATAATCACCCTGGATCTTACAACCCTTAAAACGCAGAGCAAAGGCCGTCTTACTCGTGAAGGAACCTGCATCGTCCCAAGTCCCAACCCTCTGCTTTTTGATGCGGATTTGGTTCCAAAGGGAGACTAACAAAAACTAAAGCTGATACTTACTAAGTTAACCAAAAGAGCTTGGAAGGCTAAAATCCTCTAACTTAGCTGCTTCTCTGGTCACTAATCTTTGTTTTGGGGAAGCAGAAATCTATGCGTTGCTCTAACTTTGGTGTGTAGAGAGAGAGAGAGAAAGAGAGAGAGAAAGAGCCATATGGGCTGTGTATTGTTCTTCTAGCTATTCTTACATGAGTACTACTTGAGTTTCTGATCTTCTTGAAGAGACATGTTCAGTGTTCTCTCAACATAGCAATAGAATTTTTCGCGGTTTCTTGGGTTTCATTTCCATCTTCAATCTTATGTTCGACGTACTCAATATGAACCAATAAGCCAGATGTGGCCGATGAAAAAGGAATCAATTCTTTAAAGAGATAGTTCTTGGATCAGATCTTGAAGTTTGATTTTATTAAACCCTCTTCACGTAAGTCTGATTTTATTTTATTAAGAGTATCAAATTAATTGAATTGATCATATTAATTGTACGCACGAAAAAACTACAGCTTTTGTTTTCTTCATACAAAAATACTTATAATTTTTTTTTAAAGATGCAAATAAAAATGTGTTATGACAAAAGTTTATCGAATAAATTTGTACATGATAGTCTTTTCTTCGCCTTTGTTTGTATTTTCTAAAATAAATTTTTACGTAATAGACCACGAAATATGTAATTGAAATAGTTGAATTAACCGTAATGCAATGTGTTGCATTTGATCCAGTGGGAGACACATATTAGAAATATAATATTAAGGTAGGTAGGTGATAGAGGCCAAATCAAATGTATCACATTTAGAGAATAGGAAGAAGGAAAACTTGTGGAAATTAAAGACATAATAAAACAAAACTTGAAAAGATGGGACAATCTCCAAAAACTGCAATAAACCCAACAAACTTGAGATTTCTTGAGAAAACGAAATTGCCAAAACGATGTAATGGAATTGTCATCAACTACCTAATAGAAACAAAACTATTCATTTCAACCCCTTTTAATGTTTTTTTCTGAAAGAATTGAAAAAAATAAAGAAAAATGTGAAATTGACTGTGAAGTAGCAATCCCATGCCTCTGCTCTGCGTTACGTTGGAGAGACAACGACCATACATGCTTTTGCTGTACAACTTACTCTTCTTCACCTTCTACGATCCTCCTTTTTTTTCCCTAGACCAAACTGGTCACTTTCTTTTGTCCCTTTTTGTAGATTTATATTCTCTTCTTTGATGTTTTTTTTTCTTTTTAAACTATCAAATTACTGACTAAAATCTAGATGAATTCATATGTACTCTCTTGATTAACACGATGAAACCAATAATCTAATCCATTGATTCAATTTTAGTGAAGACGTAAAACATCTTTCCTAGGGACTTGAAATGCATGTAATGAACATAATTGTTATTTTTTTGGGCATTAATAAAACGTACGCTTTAACACTACGCTTGGTGTACATTTTGGTGAACAGTCTTATATGTCAAATATTAGCTCCCACCTGTATTTCAATGTCTGATGGCACTGTATAGTCTAAGTATGCATGTGATTCTCTGAAGAACTAATCAATCACATGGTAATGCATATGTGCAGCTTTGGATGAATTATATTTTCAAAAAATGTCACTAAAACTAAACAGTTTAATCTAAAAACTATCATTTCAAAAAACAAAACATCATTTTGTAATTTCGGGTTGATGCGAGAAATTATGAATTTATAACTTAAAATCAGTTGCTGCTGATGATTTGAGAGACTCGTGTTATTTATTTACTAGAGAGATGTTCTCACTTCCTATGAGAGAATTTTAACAGTCAAATCGCGAAAACAAAAAATAGAGAACAAATATTATGTTCTATACAAAGCAACTAAATCTTCTCTAGTGTAAAAGTATACTTGGTAATCAAACTTTAGAGTAAGAAAATACGGTTGTTTTTAGATTCTAAGAGATAATAGTGTGGTATAAGATGAATGTTCAACAATTACAATGATTTGGTAATACTTTTAACTCTTTACTTCGATAAGAAAATTTTAATTAAAACAAAAATCTGATCGCATGGACTTTTATAACTATAAGAAAACTTACCCATTCTTACTGTTTTGTGGATTACCGGTAAGAAAATAAAATTCCAACGGCAGAAGATTATTTAGAGATAAAGGTGTACACGTGTAAATGGATAATCATAAAATATATAAAATAGAAAAAAAGTGAGAGGTCAACATCAATTCTCCTCTTGGTACAGCTCTACAAACAAAGACAGAGATACCGCTTTTATAAGTAGTCTTCCTTCTCCACATTTGACTTTATTCACTCTTTTTAACTTTGCTCTCTCCCTCTCTATTCTTTCTTTCGACAGAAAAAAAAAACAGAAAGAAATGGGATGCATAATGGCAATGGAGCTTGGGAAGAAGAAGAAGAAGCTACTTAGAAGCATCTTATGGAGAATCAGAGCAGAGATTAAGAAGATGAAGAAGAAGATGAGTTCACCAAGACACAAGAATAAGAAACAGACCAGTTTCAACTACGATCCTCTTAGCTATTCTCTTAACTTCGACTCTCTTTAACCAAAAAGACAACATTATATGTTTTTATATATGAAAATATATGTCTTCTTGCTGGTTTCTTCTCTATATCAACTTGTGTGATATATATGTATGTTCCTAAAATTCTAGGTTTGTTGTTATTCTATGTATTTGGGTTACTGTTAACAGCTTATTTAAGTTAAGCATCTTCTCGAATGCTAATAATTATTAGTATGGGATGTATCAATCTATCGTTTTACTTCTTTAATTGAAAAAGGATAACAATTTCATAGTTTGTAAGTCCTGAGTCCTGACTTTCTCATTTTCAAAAAAGAAAAAAAAGTCCTTTCTCTCTACGACATTGTGAAGGTTTATCAAAATAATAAAAAGGTTGTAGTTTGAGCTTAAAAAAAAAACTGTATAGGCTGCGATATTAAATTGTATAATATGTTTCTAAAATTGTTTTATTTTCCCTATGGAAGTAAAAAGTTATTCCATAATCTCCCAATGATATCGTATCGAAAACAAAGAAGAGAGAGAGAGAGAGAGATTGAAGTTTCTTCAAACATATCGAATCACTGTTGTAAGATTCATGAAAGAAAAAACAAAAGAAGAAGGGAGAGTTGAGACAATTGAACTATTAGATATTCCGCAAATCCATCATAACTTTAACTTGGATTATAATATACATCTATGGAGTCTCAGATCAACAAAAAAAGAAAGAAAAAAAAATATATATATATATAATAGTGAGTATTTTAGTCTTTTATACAAAAAAAAAGAAAAAGAAAAAGAAAAGGAATTGAAATAAGTAAGTAAAATGACTATAAAGAAAGAAAAAAAGAATGATTTGAAAGAGAGAGAAGAGAGAGAGGGTGTGAGATTCTCTGAGGAGGGCACAGTAAGCGAGAGAAATGGTAAGTAAATTCAGCAGCTTCCCATCACCCTATTAATAAGCCCCTAAGAGTCTTCTCAGCTCTGCAACAAACCCACATGCCTCTTCCCTAGCCTTTTTCTTACTTCTCCATCTCACCTTTACCGTTATACACCTACTTCTCTTCTTTTACTTTTTTTTTTTTTTTTTTTTAATTTAAAAA